>CBVK0103568561.1:0-10162 GCA_900067695.1 Picea abies
TCCTCCTTGACTTTGTCACCTCACTTTATCATTTAAATAATCTTCTTTTATTTTTTCACTTCACTTTATCATTTAAATAATAATTTCTTCTTTGGATGCTATTTGACTTCTTTGACCTTTTGGGGCTTCAAGCCAACATATGAGGGTCCTCCAACTTCGTAAGTCCATAAATCTCAAACAATGAGGAGTTATGTGATGTTCCACATACCACCAGAAATGGCATGATATGTACTATCCATCTAGAATAGTCTTAACTTCAAATATATTCGCTACCGGAATTCGCTTCTAGACTTTCTTCAAGGGTTGACATCAATGACAACCAACCTTAATCAACACATGAATGCATTAGAAACCATTTAGAGAACTCTGATATTCGATTTGATAAATGAAAAACCTATTTGGAAAATAATATGGAAGTGTATGAGGTGACTGTGTAAAACCATAGATCTTGATATAGGTGGAGTATTCATCTAGGTACCAATATCTTTTGTCTTTAAATTATTTTATAGCCTCTGGATATATGCTTGGGTAAGGTTTACAAAATATGAGCTCAAACAATGGTGTCGATAATCCACCACAAATGAGGGAAAATTGATATTTGTACCTCTTCTTCCATAAGTTTATGAATTATACATGAATAGGGGATTTATTTGGGGACCAAGACCAACCTAACCCCATGAATATTTTGCAATAAAAAACTACTTCCAATAGGTAGGAAGACATGCAAAACTCCAGGGTTCTTGAGAATGCATCTAATTGAGCCTTTCTTGTAGCTTTTGCCAGTGAGTTGGGTAGGAAAACAACCCAATTGAAATTTTTTCCTCCCTTATTTATCTCATACATCATTGGCACCCAACCTATCCTCACATATTTATCTCCATAGATCATGTTTACCAATTGGGTTTCCCATGTGTATCATGACCTAAGGTGTATGGTAGTTGAAAGGATTACTTCTTAGAGCTTTAAAAGTACCTCTTCCTCATACCAATAAGAAACGATGTCATAGTATTTATGGCCATGAGTAAAGACTCTTATCCACTCGTTAATGAAGTAGATTTCAACCTTTGGCATCTTGTACTAAGCTTCAAATTATTTTGATGTGAATGATCCAACACACTTTCCCTAGTCATTCATAAACCTCCTTGGGCTAACCTTTGTTGTTGTATCAGATATCTGATCACTTTTGCATACAAAAATACTAGAGATCTAGTTGGTGCAATGTGTATGAAGGATTTATTCAAATTTTGTTCTATGGTGAGTTCTTTTTCTTCTCCTTAATTCAAGTTCTCATCATTCATGACCCCTTTCCCCTCCTTGATAAAATGGAATAGTTCATTGTATGTGTGGGCCTCCTCAATTCTAGTAGTGTAATAAGTGTCTACATAAACAAACAATTTAACATCTTTAGTAGCTTGGTATTCCATGATTGTTTACTTTCCCTTGATATATTTTTTCTCCTTTTTAATTGATGACTTTGCTAATGTGGGGGTCTACTAGCCTATTGGTGTCATTTCTTTAGTATCCTCTATAATTTTAATTGGATCCTTTGGTTGGCCCACTATTGATTTATATTGTGCACCTTTCTTCCTCCTCCCATATCCTTTAGTAGCCATATAAAAAAATTTGCATGTTAGTGCAACACAAAAACATGCCACGCGACATTTAGCTCATGAAATTGAATTAAATGAATTAACATGCTCCTGGAAATTTGAAATGAATATTAGTCTTTAAGGATGGTAATATTAACCTTGAATTAAGGTGCATGTTGTCATAGTAGACACAGAGCTTTGAATTTTAATTGAGATTTATAGTTTGAGCCTAGGTTTTCACAAAATCATATCATAGGGAAAAATAAAGGAAATAAGAGCTCATGCAAGTGACCCACGTAGATGAAAAAACTTTCTGAGGGTGGGAAGAATAAATCCAATGGGATGCATGCAACCACTAACTATATCTGAACTAAAAAAAAAGTTGAATGCAATATCGATATTACCACAAGCTAAAACAAAGAGAAAGCATCTACTAGCTTATTTTAAAAGCATAACTTATGACGTGAACACGATCATTTTGGAATCGAGTACTTGGTTAGCGAAGATGATGGATAGTTGGCTATTTATAGGATATAATGCTCTTGATTTCCTATACAGTTTCAAATGTTATAAGGGGAAACCCAATCGTTGGTTCAATGCATTGACTATTCAAACAAATAAAATTTTACATTCTACTTCAAAATTCCAATTCAAACACCCCAAAAGGAAAGTTTGCATTCATTTTTAAGTTCAAAAGCTGGTGGTTTGAGTTATGGAACTTTCAAATTGGGCCAAGACAAGATATGCTTTAAAAACATGTTAATGCACAAGTGACATGTATATGTTAAATAATCCAATTTGAACTTTTAAAGTTCCATCTGTGCGAAGAGTTCGAAAGAAAAGGGCTCGATCTGAGAATATTGGGTGATTGAAAGATCAAGACCCATTATCACTATATTTTAGAGAGGGAGAGACCAATCTGGCCATTGTAATCGATCATGGAATTAGAGCAAGAGTTCATGATGAGGAGGCCTGATTTGAATGTTCAAACTTATTAGGAAATTGGGACGTGTTATGAGCATTCAATGGAAAGGAGGCATGATTTTGAAAATCGATCCAATTACAATCAAAATCCAAAGAGTTTTCAAAAGTAAGACTTTTGATTCAGGAGCATGAGTTCAAAATTTGTATGTAGGCTAGAAAAAGATCAAAGAAGCAATCAAAAGTTGGTGGTAGAGGAGCCTGGTTTGAAAATCAAGGCTTGATTGAAAAATTGGGACCCCTTCTCATTAATGTTCGATGGGGAAGGCCCGATTATGAGATTAGGACCGATTTCCAAATTGGGCCAAGATTTCAAGAGATTTAGTGATGGGAGTGGTTGATTCATAAATTGACGTACTTGAAGGATCATGCCTTAAAAGGTTTGGCCTAAAGTTCGAAGAGGATGTAGAATAATTCAAAGTCATTCGAACAAAATAAAAAAGTTTGAACAATTTAAATGTTTATAGGAGTGTTGATTTGGAAATTAGATCCAATCTTCAAAGTGGGACAAGGATCAACACATGGAAGTGAGGTTAGGGCCCAATTTTGAAGTTAGGAAATATTGAAAAATTGGGGGAAGGAAAGTTTGAAGATAAGAATAATGGGGCCCAATTTTAGGATTGAGGCTAATTTAAAAATTCAAGAAAAAATTCAATAATCGAAAGGGAGGGAAGGTCCAGACTTGGAAGTCAGCAGGGGCAATGTTAAAACTAAGAAAGATAAGAAAGAAATGAGCATTCAAAGAGTTCGAACAAAAAGACATGGATTGAAAGGAAAATGAACTTCAATAAAAAGAAAGAGAAATCAAACTAAGGAAAAAGAAAAAGAAACTCAAAACCGAAAGAAACTAAAAGTTAAGGAAATGTGCCCAATTTTAAAAATCAGAGAAAAATTTGAAAAGTAAACAAGTTAAAAACCTATTAAAAAAAAATCAACTCAAGTCAAAAGAAATGGAACTAAATCATAACCAAGAGAGTGAAACAAAAAATCAACTCAAGTCAAAAGAAATAGAACTAAATCATAACCAAGAGAGTGAAACATGGAGATTCATCTAACTTGTTCATTTCAAAGAATTGAAAGAAAACATGTTACATGACATGACAATAACAAGATAAGATTAATATAAACACAAAAAAAAAAGCAAAATGATAAGATAAGATTAATATTAAAAAAAATAAAAAAATCCAAGTTTTACTCCAAACTTAAAGGGATTGTTGAGTGCACACAAAATTCAAATCACATGTAGAAATTGAAGATAACGAGGATGATGGGATTGAAGTGGTAATTAATTGACTTCCTCATCATGTTGTGGTTATATTTGTGCAATTACAATCACAATGAAACTGAAACCCACCCAATGCAATATATGAGATGTACAATCAAACCCACGATGTTTTTCTAGTTGCAATAAGTAGTATTTATGTAATTGAACACATGCAATGTTGCATACATATCTCAATGGGAAGCTAAGAAAGGCTTTCGTTAAAATTGGCATATCTCTCCCATCACAAATTGGCATATCTCTCCCATAAGAAAGGCTTTATATTTGTCTTTCGTACTCGGAGGAAGTACAAAAATGATTGTTTTTAATACAAACATCTTATTCTATGTTTGTAATTTAGTTGGTTATGACCGCCAATTAATTTATACATAAATGTTTTGGTTACCCACACTCCAAAACAAAACTGTAACTCAATTTTTCATGGCGTTCATATGGACACTAGAAGACATAATGAATAATTTCGAGATAAGGACAGGAATTAACTTTAATATTACAAATACTTTCTATTGATTGTTGTAATAACGTGGGCATTTCATACATTTCAAATAAATACATGAAATGTGTGATATTTTTTTTTCCCATTGCTTAAGGCCCACTTAGAATATTTTGTGAGTGATATTGTTTCCCATTGATTAAGGCTTATTTAGAATATTTTATTTGGTTATTTCACTTGTCATATTAATAAGTAAAGTAATAACATGGTTGTTAATAAAAAAAAAATGGTGATAGGGAGAACAAACAATAAACTCTTTTTATAATCATCTTGCTAAATTTAATTAGGATTGAGAAAAAATAGCTATGTATTATTATAGCTTGTCATTCATACGCCATAATAATCCTTTGTAAAAATAAGTATTTGAAATAACCATTAATAGGGGGTTTCTTTGAGGACAAAGACCAACCTAACCCCACAAGCATTTTGGAAGAAAAAATTGCATCCAATAGGTAGGAAGACATGCAAAACTCTAGGGTTCTTGAGAATGGATCTAATTGAGCCTTTCCTATAGCTTCTATCTGTAAATTGGGTAGGATAACAACCCAATTGAAAAATTTTCCTCCCTTAGTTATCTCATACATCATTGGGACCTAGCCTATCCTCACATATTTTTCTCCATAGATCCTGCTTACCAATTGGGATGCCCATGTGTATCCTGACTTGAGGTGTATGGTGGTTGAAAGGATTATTACTTAGAGCTTTAAAAGTCCTCTCTTCATCGTACTAATAAGAAAGGATGTCATAGTAGTTATGGCTATGAGTAAAGACTCTTACCCACTAGTTAGTGAAGTAGATTTCAATATTTGACATATTTTAGTAATATTCAAAGTTTGTTGATGTGAATGATCCAACAAACTTTCCCTGGTCATTGAGAATCCTCTTGGTGCTAACCTATGTTGTTGTATTAGATATTTGATCATTTTTTCACATGGCAATATTAGAGATCTAGCTACTGCAATGTGTATGAATGATTTCTTCAATTTTTGTGCTATGGCAAGTTCTTCTTCTCCTCCTCCATTCAAGTTCTCATCATCCCTAAGCCCTTTCCCATCCTCAATCAAATGGAATAGTTCATTGTATGTGTGCCCCCCCTCAATTCTGGTAGTGTAAGAAGTGTCTACATAAAAAAACAATTTAACATCTTTAGTAGCTTGGGCTTCCATGATTGGTTACTTTCCCTTGATATGTTTCTTCTCCTCTTTAATTTACAACTTTTTTCCTGTGGGGGTCTGCTAGCTTATCGATGTTGTTTCTTCAGCATCCTCTATGATTTAAATTGGATCCTTTGGTTGGCCTCCTATTGATTTATCTTGTGCACCTTTATTCCTCCTCCCATATCCTTTAGTATCCATGTAGAAATTATTGCATGTTAGCACAACAAAGAAACATGGCACACGAGGTTTAGCGCAAGAAATTGAATTGAATGAATTAACATGTTCCTTCTAGCAATTTGAAATGAATATTAGTCTTTAAGGATGTAATATTGACCTTGACTTAAGGTGCATGTTGTCATAGTAGACATAGAGCTTTGAATTTTAGCTAAGATTTATAGTTTGAACTTGGGTTTTCTCAAAATCAACTCGTAGGGAAAAACAAAGTAAATCAAAACTCATGCATGCGGCCCATGTAGAATCTGTGAACACTTTTTGAGGGCGGGAAGAAGAAATCTACAAGGATGCATGCAATCACTAACTAGATTTGAACTAAAGAAAAATTTGAATGCAATATGGATATTACCTCAAGATAAAACACAAATAATGCATCTAACTAGCTTATTTTAAAAGAATAACTTACAAAGTGAACAAGAGCATTTTGGAATCAGGTACCTGGTTAGCGAAGTTGATGGATAGTTGGCTATTTATGGGATATAACTCTCTTGAATTCCTCTATAGTTTCAAGTGTTATGAGGGGAAACCCAATCGTTGGTTCAACACATTGATTATTCAAACACATAAACTTTACATTCAACTTCAAATTTCCAATTCAAACACACCAAAGGGAAAGTTTGCATTTATTTATAAGTTCGAAAGGTGATGGTTTGAGTTATGGTGTTGTCAAATTGGGCCAAGACAATACATGCTTTAAAAATGTGTTAATGCACAAGTCACATGTATATGTTATAGAATCCAATTTGAACCTTTGAATGTTCAGATCGATTAGGAAGTTGGGATGCATGATAAGCATTCAATGGAAAGGAGGCATAGTTTTGAAAATTTAGTTGATTGCAATCAAACTCTAAAGATTGTTCAAAATTAATACTTTTTATTCGAGAGAAAGAGTTCAAAAGTTGTATGGAGGCTTGAAAAATATCAAAGGAGTGAACACAAGTTGGTGTAAATGGAGCTTGATTTGAAAATCGAGGTCTGATTGAAAAATTAGGACCCCATTTCGCTAATGTTCTATGGGGAAGGCATGATTATGAGATCATGCCTGATTGCCAAATTGGGCCAAGATTCCAAGAGCTTTAATGATGGGAGGGGAAAATTCATAAATCGACCTGATTGAAGAATTGAGCCTTAAAAGGTTCGGCCTAAAGTTTGAAGAGGATGTAGAATAACAAAAAATCATTCGAATAAAAACCAAAAGTTCAAACAATTTGAATGTTGATAAGAGGGTCCAATTCAAAAATCAAAGTCAATCTCTAAAGTGGGACAAGGCTCAACAAAGAGAAGTGAGGTTAGGGACTGATTTTGAAGTCAAACAAGCTTGAAAATTGAGGGAAGGTAAGCTCAGAGATAAGAAGAATGGGGCCTGATTTGAGGATTGGGGCTAATTAAAAAAAACTGAGAAAAAATTCGATAATTAAAATGCAGGGAAGGGATTGACTTGGAATTTAGTGAGGGGAAAGATAGAAGTAAGAAATATAAGAAAGAAAAGAGCATTCAAACAACTCAAACAAAAAGACTTGGATTCAAAGGAAAATAAACTTAATAAAAAAAAAGGGGAGAAAATCAAATTAAGGGAAAAGAAAAAGAAATTTAACATCGAAAGAAACTAAAAGTTGAGAAAAAACACCGAATTTGAGAAATTAAAATAAAATTTAAATTGAAAACCTATTAAAAAAAAACATCAACTCAAGTAAAATAGAATGGAACTGAGTCATAATCAAAAGAATATAGAATGTAATTCAACACATAGAATGATGATCGAACATGGTAAAATATCAAGCATTGTAAGATATAACATACATTTATCTCAATATAACATACATATCATACATTTATCTCAATATAACATACATATCTCAATGAAACTCTAAATGTCTAAGTAACATTTATGTAATTGAACACATGGAATGATTATAGCATTGTAAGATATAACATACATATCTCAATAAATGGCTTTCGTTGTTTGGGTAAATACGATTTTCTTTGCTGCACGTGTATAAAATATTTTTGTTTTCAATAGTTTGGTCTATTCATAAGTTGCGAGGGATTGAAAAGTTAATACTTTGTTGCAAAGTTAATACAATCATATATCTTTCTTTTGAGAGTAGCATTCAGAGAAGCCACAAAGACGCTTTTACCATTTAAAAATGGCATATCTCTCTCATCACATGTAACAAATTTTATATTTGTCCGTAGAGAAGGAAGTACAAAAATGATTGCTTTTATTATAAGTATCTTATTTTATAATTTTAGTTGATTTTTAATTTAGTTGGTTTTTAACAACCAATTAATTTATACATATATCTTTTGGTTGTTTCTCTATTTGTTGGTTACCCACATTCCAAAACAATAAATGTTTTGGTTGTTTGTATTGGTTGGTTACCCACACTTCAAAACAAAATGGTCACTTAAAAGTTTTCCAAATCATGACATTAATATGGACACAAAAAACATAATGAATAAACATATCTTTGGAAACAAGGTTGAGTTAATTTTAATATTTCAAAAACTTTTAATTAATGAATAAAAATATCATTGGAGATAAGGCTAGAAATTTACCTTAATATTTCAAAACTTTTTTTTATAGATTGGTGTAACTTTGAATTCTTAAACTTTTTTTTATAGATTGGTGTAACTTTGAATTCTTTTAATGTGGGCATTTCATATATTTTAAATTTTTTTTATAGATTGGTGTAACTTTGAATTCTTTTAATGTGGGCATTTCATATATATATATATATATATATATATATATATATATATATATATATATATACCATTGCTCAAGGTTCATTTAGAATATTTTATTTGGTTATTTTACTTGTCATATTAATAAGTAAAGTAATAATATGGGCGTTAATATTTTTTTTTGCTGATATAGAGAACAAACTAACAAGCTCTTTCTATAATCATCTTGCAAAATTAAGTGAAAGTTGAGAAAATAGCTCTATATTATTTAGCATATTATTGACCAACTATATTTGTGCAAATAAAAACCATATTTGTACAAATAAGAAAAAAAAACCTAATACTAGAATATAATTAAAACCTCCTTGACATAAGTAGAAAGATGTAGGAGTAAATAACATAAAAAAATAGTAAATAGTAAATGATGGACCCCTTAATATCACACATGTTAGACACTAGCACCAACAAAGAACTCACTTGTAGAGTCTTTCACTATAACACATCCATCATAATAAGAACAAAAGTGTTTGGACTTATTTTCGATCTCTTGAACCACTCCCTCCTCACTTAACTTCTCATTTCCATGCATTCCTATCCATAAGGAAAAACATTACTAGGATTTGTGTTAAGAGTTGCAAGGGTGAAAGAGATTATTGCACCTATTCTCTTTTCTCTTTTTCCATATTCACATTTAAAAACAAGAGGTTTTTCCTTTTTCATATGTTTTTTTTTCTACAATTTATTTTCAATGTGATTTGTATTTTTTTATTGGACCTCTCCTTGTTTACATTTTGAAAGACATATTTAGATGATTAGTGGTACTTTATACTAGGTTTTTATTCTTTTCTATTTTCTTGTCTAATTTATTTCAAGTAGCTATATATGCTAAGGGGACAACCTGTGCGAGTTGTGGCCAATAGGAGAAGAGAGACAAATGAGGAGGAGCAAGTGGATCCACTAGTGGTGAGGTAGGTGGCCCAACCAATAACATAGAGGGAGTAGGTGGCTCCACCAGTGATGAGGCAGGTAGCCCCACCAATAGTGTCAACTCAAAGGAATCCAAAGTTCAGAGGGAGTCATCCCTCAGGATCCAGTAGGGAGGAGCAACCTCCTAGGACTAATAATATGATATTAAACTTCAAAGGAGGTCAACAGGTTTAGAGGGATAAGATGGCTTCAGAGGTTGGGTAAACTAAGAAAGATTTAGATTTTAGAGGGAGCATGTGGACTCAAAGGGAGCCCAATCTCAAAGAGAGTTAGTTGGCTTAGAGATAGAGAGTCATAAATTCAGAGGGAGTTCCCCCTCAGGTTTAAGTGGTAGAGAGGCATCCTCCAGGACCAAAATACATGTGTCATGGGTTGAGGAGGCTAGACAAGAGGTAAAGAGGCAAGAGGCTTCTAGGAGCTCTGTGCCCTCCATGGATGATTCAATTATTGCAACAGGGTTTTCTATAGTGACAGAGGAGGCAAACATTCAAGAAGACAAGAGAGTAGGATTTTATTCAGTCACAAAGAGAGAAACCAGTGAGACAGATTTGACAGTAGGATTTTCTTCAGTGACCGAGGATACAACTAGTCAAGAGGACTGGAGAGAAAGATCTACTTCGATGATAGAGGGAGCATCCACTTAGGAGGATTGGAGTGCAACTATGGTAGAGGAGACAATGTCACTACCAGAGTCAAAGACAGAGGTACATCTAAATGATGGTGGATGGGATACCTCCCTCACTAAGAGGGA
>CBVK0103568571.1:0-11321 GCA_900067695.1 Picea abies
CTGAGCAAAGCTTTTGTAGCTTAACTCCATAATGAGGTATACTTATGTATTTTGTTGGGTTAATAAAAGGCCTACCCATTTGAGCGAAGGACTCTGAGACGTAGTCCACTAGGGACAAACTCCGTTATCGATTTTTCTGTGTTCATATCTCATGCATATGTCTCTTAATTATTGTGTTTTTCCTTCTTTATGGTGCACTTCATTTTATGCTCATTTAATACAATTCTTTAATAAGTCACAACGATGAAAAGATCATGGATCAGTGATGGATTAGTTCTAGGGAAATCGGTTTCATCCACTCTTATTATTCCTAATTTGAACTATAGGCCAAGTTTAAGATCGTGAAGGTTAATGACAATATGAGTATAAAATTGACATAATATTATAGGCATGTAGAATTCCCTTAGATCCCCTCACATTTCCCCTCTTGTGATATCATAGCCCTTTTAGGCACTCCTACTGTAAGTCCTATCATTTTATTAATTATGCCAAACAAAAATATTTACAAGCCATTACAAGCTACAATGCCATATCTATCTCATTGTACTAAACATGGTAATAAAAATATTCATGTGAAGCATTTAAACATATTAAATACAAATGATCCAATATAGTCAAGGTCGGAGTTTACAACTACATTAATAAAATCCATAATAAAGATCCATCCATGATGTTAACCAGTTTTTGTCCCACAAAAATGAAAACCCCATGGATGTCAGCTCCCTCACTAGAAATCAAAATTTTCGACCCACAAAGAGTCTACCCCTCCACATCATGTAACTCCAATGCATGGCATGAATGTACTTTAGCATGCATTGGAAATCATACACTAAGCCAATCATTGCATAGTGGATAGAACTTGCTATAAGGATTTACCCTATTCCCTCAACTCTACCATGAACTTCACTTCACCCATATGCATCCTTTATAAACTTCATCCTCATTAATAATGTTATGCTTTCCTTGTTTTTGAAATTAAATATGTATTGCTTACACGTAAATAAACCTATGGATGCAACAATGTGCATTCCCTAATAATTTAAAGTTTATGCATATAAAAGAGAGTCATGTATAACAAGCATGTTCATGAAGTTAAACCATATATGGTAGCAGCGTTTGGAAAACCCCGATAGATTGTAAGGCCTGAAGAAAACGAATACAAATAAAGGGTATTCCTCATTACAACAGCCTCACGATGCACCGTTCAAGGGATTCACCGTTTTCGAAAATTATGTATACTAACACGACTATTGTGATTTGCATTGAATATGGAGATTTCAAAGGAGAAAAACAAAATTGATAACAGTCCAACTATTCTCTGGCTTTCGTAACATACATGAGATCATCAATATGATCAAGGTCACGGGATTTGAACCCTTGCCAATGCAGAGATCAGGGTTGCAGTTGCTGATTCCCCGGCTTGAACCAAAAGAAAAATATGATCGTTGTATTTTGTCATTCTTGCCATCTCTCCTTTTCATAGGATATTTACAGGAGTACTATAGCCATGCTTATCAATTTGATGTACAATTGCACCATAAAAAATTAGAGCTCTCAACCACAGAGAGAACCTTTCAATAATAGTCGTGTCTTGGCAGCCGCAGCCGCTAAACTAGTACAGCTGCAAACTTGTGGAGTCGTGTCTTGGCAGTCGCTAAACTAGTACAGCTGCAAACTTGTGGCTGGTGAATGTCGAAAGGTTTCGGTTTGATACAGTGTAATTATTTTTTCTGGGTTCTTTCGAATAAGGGAGAATATGAGACTGACTGTATTAAGACGGACAGAATTCACATTAAGTCAGTCAGTAAGGGAGAATATGAAAAGATTGGAATTAAGTTTACTTTACTAATCATTTGAATGTGGCAATTAGATGGTCACACAGTATATGAAAAGATTGGAATTAAGTTTACTAATCATTTGAACGTGGCAATTAGATGGTCACAATGTTAAAAAAATGCAAGAAAGTTATGAACATGAGATTTCATTCATTGATTTTGAAGGACAAAAAAAAAATAGATAAACATCTTAATAACCATACGATCGAAATTTATGGTTAAAAGATAATTAAATGTGCCCATTTACAATAGGTATAAGCCTTTCGATGTAATTAACACATAAATCCCTTTTCTAATCAATTATTAGTATTATTGGCTTCAGGGATGCTCTCCAACGATGGCTTCCATCCAACGCGACTGCTCATCTGCTCTGCAATACCACAATTCTTGGCCAACAGATCCGCCATGGCCTCCCGCTGAGACAAACCATTAGCCAGCAATTCCGCCAGTTCTTGCTTTTTGATAACCAGTTTAACCCTTACAATACCTTTTCCTGTCTTCTCACAAGAAAACGCCGGTTTTGACGAGCTCAAATCTTTTGCTTCGCTTTCGCTGGATCTGCTTCTGTCTCTGCGCATCTGTTCCTCTTGGCTATTTCTGCTATGGTCCGAGGTAGGCGCAATACAGTTGCCCATTTTCTTAACCGAGTAAAGTAAAGTAATACAGATAGATGTTGTTAATCTGAACGACTCAA
The DNA here is from genome assembly GCA_900067695.1 of Picea abies. Classification (NCBI taxonomy): domain Eukaryota; kingdom Viridiplantae; phylum Streptophyta; class Pinopsida; order Pinales; family Pinaceae; genus Picea; species Picea abies. The sequence continues at coordinate 2,530 of CBVK0103568571.1, forward strand.
CTCCAGTATGCCTGGAGAAGTGCTGCAATTGTTAGATGTTGTATGTTACGCCATAACATAGATGTTATATAAGAATTTTGGGCAGCTTTGAGTTGGGTATAATTCAATGTTCAAATGGAGATTAGAGCTCATTGGAAACGATGACCGTAAATAGCACGTCTGGTCAATGAGAAATAATGTCAAACGGCAATACCCTAGATATTAAAAAACTCTGTGCAGCGTCGGGTTCTTGGAGTTCATTGGAAATGGTAACCGTAACTAGTACGTTGGGAGAAAATCTGTCCGTCAGAAACGAGGTCAGTCAAGATCAAACCGCGTCGAATGGAGTCAGGAAAATGCCTGGAGGTTTGAATTTTGGAAGCCACAGATTTGTTTTTTTTTCCACAATATGTCGTTGATTTTATAATTTTGAAAATCTGTCCGTAAGAAACGAGGTCAGTCAAGATCAAACCACGTTGAACGGAGTTAAGAAAATGTGTGGATAGTCAGATTAGCTCAAACGCCTCGTCTTAGTTTGAATTTTGGAAGCCACCGATTTGTTATTTATTTTTCACAATTTGTTGTTGATTTTGAAATTTTGATGGTGTGAGTGAATTTGGAAACTCGTAAATCATTAAATCCCATTTAGTCGGAATTGCTATTTCAATTTGTAACAAAAAAAATCACGCCGGAAATGAGGGAAAATATGCATTTAGTTGGGCTTCGGGGGCAGCTCAATTGACAAGTGTAGTTTCGAGTTCAATTCCCCCCGACTTACCTTGATATGGATTTTTTTTTCAATCATCACAAAAATATGATTATATAATTTTGGATCAAATTCTAATATGGTTATAGAATTTTTACTCAAATTGTAATTTTTTATTGTTGAAATTGCATATTTGAATATTTGAATGTATAGCTACTTCAAAAAGCCCTATTATATCAGAGTTATGTAATCTCAACAATTGATATCTATAATTCCAACAATTTTTTTAACTTTTAATCACATTTTGGGCAAAAATGATCCTAAAAATGTGATCAAAGAAAATCAAAATCTTAACATATGTAAACTAAACAGATAAAATTCCTAGTAAGGTCTCATCCAATATGCATGCTTCATAAATTTTAAACAAGAACCAATAAACCATTTAATCTTTTATCCTAAGTTTTTATTTAAAATTCCGGAGAATGTTTTTGCTTGTCATATCAAATACTTACAACACCTTTTGTTAACCAATAAAAAATTTTGAGGTTTTATTTGACCTCTTCTCGAGGCTAGGAAAAATATATTGTCATATTTCCTAAGGTTCAAATCGTCACTTTTCCTAAGTTTCTTAAATTTTTTGACATAAAATCAAGTAATATTGGAGGTCACTATGACATTAGCTAGGTAGCATATAATGGTATGTCTTTCATATAACATTAGCCATGGTTGTTAGTCCATGGAATTTCCTTAATTGACCAAAGAAAATCCAAATCTTAGCATATTTAGACTAAGCTGATAAAATCCCTCGTAAGGTCCTATCCATGACGTCCACCAATTTTCACCGCACAAAAATTTCCGACCCATAAAGAATCCACCCCTAGATGTCAAGTAGCCCCACTAAGTTGTGCATGTTGCCACGAACTTCACTTGACCAATATGCATGCCTCATAAATGTCACCCTTATTATTCCATTCCCTTAGGTTGTAGGAACTATAGAAATCACCTTGCCACAATTTTAAGGTTTTTAAACAAGAACCAATAAACAATTTAATATTTTATCCTAAGTTTTTATTTAAAATTCCGGAGAATGTTTTTGCTTGTCATATCAAATACTTACAACACCTTTTGTTAACCAATAAAAATTTTTGAGGTTTTATTTGGATTCTTCTCGAGGCTAGGAAAAATATATTGTCATATTTCCTAAGCTTCAAATCGTCACTTTTCCTAAGTTTCTTAAAAATTTTGACATAAAATCAAATAATATTGGAGATCACTATGACATTAGCTATTAGTTAGGCAGCATATAATGTTATGTTTTGCATATAACATTAGCCATGGTTCTTAGTCCATGGCATTGCCTTAATTGACACTGGCCTTAATCAATTGACACAACACCACCTTAGTTGATTGACACACACCACAATCTCCTCCTCCTCACGTTGTTGTTACTGCTATAAATAATAATGAAACTAATAATACCAAGGTATATCCATATCGTTCTCCTCCTCCTCCTCCTATTTCTGTAAATAATAATACCAAGGTATCTTCATCTCCATTTCCTTCTACTACTCCATCTTCTCTTTATGTTGCTACTATTGAGATGGTTATTTTACCTCTACCAATTGAATCCTTTTCTCCTTCAACGTCACTCATTGAATTTCCTTCGATGCAACCCATTAAATTTCCTTCACACCCAGTATCAACATGTCATGATTTTCCATTTGGATGTGGATGGCATGCCCCCCCAACGACTAGAGAAGAGTGTCTTAGAGTGGTTACAACTCTTCAAGTCAAAACCCCCCATATGCCCAAGTCTTCCAACAAAAGAAACCTTCACGAATTCTTACCTCCCATGAGAATAGGATGTCTTTGGTTCCCAAATTTAGAGTAGAAGTCAAAGTCTTGATGGAATCATTGGTTCATTAGGACTCTAGTAAGACTTCCTCCTAAGCTATCCTTGCCATGCACTAGAAGGACAAAAAACAATGGGGCAACAAACAACATGTGAGTAAAATAATTTCATCTTGCTCCCTTACTCAATTTTCAATTGAAATACTTAACTGAAGTACTTAATTTATATTTCTCATTTTCTTAATTATGCATTCTTAACCTTGTGAACACATTATCCACCACCAATTTCTCTTAATGCCATGGGAAATCACAAAAGAATCCAAAACGTAGTAAGATCTCCCTTAGGCAGCCTACAAATATTGCTTTATTAAAGTTTTTGTCGATTCAATTGTGTTTATAAATTAAAGGAAAGTTACAAACTGAAATAACATATTGATGATGAAATCACGTATGTAAACACATTATATGAAAAATAAAATTTGCAAGTTCCTATTGCTCATAAACTTAGTGTTTTGTCAATAAATCCGCATAAATAACTAGAACATAGCTAAAATGGTTAGATCTATTTCAATTGCAATTCCATACTAGGGGCACTACTACAATAAGAGTTCATTTACAAATACAAAAAACTGAAGAATCTATAGATAGAAAAAAAAACATATTTTCACTATAAATGGTGAGTCAACATTCCATGAATATAACAGTTATGACAAGGATGACTCCAAGCAGAAGGACGGTTGAGTGGATCATTGTGGATGCACACTCAAAGAATGAATAATTCCTTTTAAAGTTGTCACTGAAAAAGTAGTAAATTTTGTTGCTAATGGTCTTAAAAAAATCACTTGACAAAGCATATAGCTTGGATTGGTGCATTATGTCTTAAATAGAATTTTCAGAGTGATTGCCCCTTTACTAATTATGGGACATTGGAAGAGAAGCAATTGTCTATTGTTTGTAATTAGAACAAGTGGCCAAAATAGAATTGGACCATTCCTCACTATATAGTAGATTTGAAAGAGTGTGTGATAACACCTTCAAAACCACAAAGAACATGTGCTCATTTGCAATAGGAAAGGAAAATTTTATTCTCGTTGTTTTCTTGAATATAAGTTGTAGAAGGAATGTCAAGTTGGGTATTATAGATTGTTGGAGAATGAGTAATCTAAGGGAATCTGACTCGGTCTCTTCTATTACAAATTCATTTCTTAGTGTAGGTGTGTATTGAAGGACCATACAACCCCTTTTTGGAGGTGGTTGTAAAAGGTGAAAGAAGCCATGTGCGCAAGTGGTGTAATCAAGGACAAAGTAGCATAAGAAAATTCCCTTTCCTTCTAGACTTTACAGTTGGCACAAATTATTTAGAGGAGGGGTTTCACTAATTTCTTGGAATTTGAGGGGGTCAACCATGATTCCTTGTTGGGATACAATGAATCCAAGGAAACAACCAACTATGATGCAAAACACACATTTGACGGAGTTCAAACGCTGTCTCTTATACACATCTCTGATGGCGCGAGGGTGAGGGGGTCAACCATGATTCCTTGTTGGGATACAATGAATCCAAGGAAACAACCAACTATGATGCAAAACACACATTTGACGGAGTTCAAACGATTCTTGTACTTTTGACATTTCTGAAAGATAGTGCACAGATCTTCTAGATGTTGGGATCAGTTCTTGAATCAGGTCATTAAGGCATCCAAGTAATATAGGATGAGATGGAAAAGGTCGTGAAAGACATAATTCATTTCCCATTGGAAGGTGGCTCCGACATTTTTGAGACCAAAATACATGATGCAATATGTGAAAGTACCCCATGGTGTAGTGAAAGTAGTTTTGTATTGGTCTTCTTGATGGATTTGGATTTTATTATATCCCAAGAATCCATCCATGATGGAAAGAAATTTATGCCTTGCACGTGATGGATTAAATCCTACTTGTGATGTTTAATGAATATATTGTAATATGTTAATGAAATAGACCAAGCATAAAAGTCTACGTCAGAATTAGAGATGACGAGAAAAGATAGATGTTAGGGATGAAGATTGATTGAGAGATTCATGGAAATATTTAAGCAGACATTATGGAGATAGTTATGCATATGGTCAAACTAAACATATAATTATGGCATTGTTGTTATGGTCACCTATTGTTATATAAAGGGACCAATGGTACAATATAAATACACATGGGAATGGTTTAATTTAATAGAATTTCCCCTTTGGGGTTTGTTGAGTGTAAACTCCCTATGTCCCTTTATTTGTATATGTGTGTATGTATTTTTTGTTGTCTATTGAAGCCAAAATTTGGTATCAAATCTTCCATGTTGTGGTCCATAGAGTTCTTGGCTACATGTTTGAAGAAGCGTCTGTGTGTGTATTTTCAATGTTCTGTTGCCCAACAATTTTTGTGTTGTATATGTCGATTTCTATGTTGTTTCTCTACACATTCAATCTTTGGTGAAGAAGAAGAAGAGTATAGAAAACACTTGGAAATTTAGGGTTTTCAAAAAAAAAACTAGTTGGGAATATAGAGTTCTTTGAATTCTTACATTAGACATATGGAAGAAGAAACAATGTATATTCCATATGCTCCTCCATTTGTAGCTGACTATAGAAATCAAGAATGTGGACAGACCATTTGGAATTATTGAAGGAAAAAGTGAGGAAACGAGATCACAGAACTCTAAGGTGGTGAATCCCTTACATGTTTATAAAACAGAATAGGCTTAGGAACTTAAGCAAACTATGGTGGAATCCACTGACTTTGCACTTCAATCAGAAAGGGACCAAATTGGAGAGTTACAAGTGGTTTCTACTATTCATTACATAATAATGTTGGAGTATGTACGAAAGCTAAGGAGATAATATAGTATTTATGAATATGTTTTCCTTGGAAAACTCAAGGCGGGTGCACTTATTCATTTTGAACACCCATTATCAACATGCACTTTAGCAGTCGACATCACTCTTCTTATTATGAGAATTCCAAGGAGGTTTCTATTTCACAATACCATTGCTAGATTCCAAAGTGAAGAGCCTTTGCTTACAAATGTAGAGAAAAAGGTGAAGGATTTGAGACAATCAATTGCATTGTTGAAGAATGAATGAATACAGATACTGGAGAGGGAACCACTTGTTGAAAAAGAGATGAAACTGGGTCAAATGAAGCTCAAGAATGAAGGAAATCATATTTAGAGTCTTTTGCATTATCTGTACAAAACTGAATCTCAAGCAATAGGTATGATGGATAGTTTTAGAGAAATTCCTAGAAGGGAGGCATTGATGCTTCATGTAAATGTTGCATCAATGGCTTATGAGGCTAAACAACAAAGGATTTCTCTTGTGAAATATGTTTTGAAAATTACAGATAATGGTATTTTAGTTTGATTATTTGTAGAAAAATAGTTAAGATCCAAATTCCATATTGCCTTGTGGATTAAGTTTGTGTTTCACTTATTTTCTTCTGATTACCTTATTAGTTAAGTTGTAGCACAAGTTTCATGAAATAACTGCATGAGAATTTGTTGATGTGAATATTGAATTCAAGTCATGTATTTAGATATTTTCATGTCATGAAAAAATTGATGTAAGTATGGTTGAACGAATCTAGTTATCATAGTCGTGACATTTAATTTGGCCAACTATAGTCACAAGTTTGAGTCTGTGTTGGAAGTGGCCATTATGAAATTAGACAAATGTTATTTGAAATTTTTTGTAGGAACCATTGACTAGCAGACAAAATACTATGAATACATGAATAATTATGCAAAAGAAGAAGAACAAAAAGTCATAATGAAGTGCAGAAAGAGAAAATTTTTGATAGAGATGATGTAACCAAAGCAAGGTGTGTTATAACCCTAAATTGCAAGGGTATTTTTCCCAACAACAAGGTGAAAGAAAAATAAGATCATAGAAGCCGAAGAATGAAGAAGTAAACCATTGGGCATGAACAAAATAAACAAGAGGCATGGAAATTTTAAAGATAAAAAAGTACAAGGACAAAGAAGGATGAAGCAACGAAGAAAATGTCAAGGAAAGTGGCTAGATGAATGTAGGAATGAAGAAGCAAGGTAAGAATAAATAGTACTATGTTTTCAAAAACTGATTTGCATGCAAAGGTAGTGAATCCATGCAAAATGGAACCCCTAAGAAGTTTAATGATCCTCAAATAATTTATTTTTTTATGTGAAAAAAATGGTCTTGGTCCAATGTTTATAAAATGGCCAGATTAGCTTGAAATTAAATTTGAATTTGTATGTACCTGAGTCAAATATTTGTGTAAGCCCTGATGAGGTAAGATACCCCCATAATTTGAATGTTGTATGGTTCATGTTCAGTCAAAACCACTTGATGTAATGCATTGTTTTTGGTAAGTTGAAACCACTTGAGGATGTAATGGTTAAGGGTAACCCAGAAAAATCGAGAGGGTGGTTATGAGTAAGCTAAAGAAAACCATTGATGATGATTGATGATGATGAAGGGGGAGTGAAAATATTTGTGACTGAATAATTGTTGTCGAACCATGTATGAGAAAAATTTTCCTATAGAATAGGTAGATACAATGGTTGGTGACCGATGTATTCTAGTGGATGGTATCTTTTTTATATGGACTTCAACAAACACAATGTTTATGTTTTCTAGGTATAAGATGAAAATTGAAGAAGAATGAAGATAAAGAATGAAGAAGACCAAAAGAAGAAGATTGCAGAAGATGAAGACAAAGATCATTCAAGATGAAGATGAAAATGGGACTTGTTATCACATGAAGTTGTCAAGGGTCGCATGTAATTGTTGTTAAGACCCAAGTCTGCACCCCTGCTCTGTTTCTCTCTCTCTTCTCACATACCAAGTCTTAGAATTTTTCCTTCTGACTGGTAAAGTTGATTTCCCTTTTTTTCTAATGAACTGGATTCCCTTGGTGTCTTGCTTGAATGAGTCTCAGCCCAAAGTTCTTCTGTTTTTCTTGAAGGATAAACAATTATCATGATTTGGGTTCAAAATACTGGTCATCTTATTTTCCTGAGATCATAGAAGGTCGTCCAAGTCCTTTGTTGATACAGGTGATGACCATGAGCATAAAGCGCAACATTCACAGGAAGCCTATTTGGGATGAAATACAAGCAACAGGTGGTTTCATTTTTCAATGACGGAGATCCCAAGGCAGTTCAAATCAGTGGCCACGCTTCATTTTTGGGACGCAACATGATTGAGTGATAAAATTCTTGAGCGACCCAAAATCGAAACTGTGGTATAGAGAAAGGGCTATGTGGTGGAAGGAGGTGACTTTCGGCCTCAAAAGCGGTGTGGATCCAAACTACCTTCAATGGCCCCAAAATCATGTGCTTTTTCAGCATCCAATCTGAGAGCAGCATGTGGAGCCCCCTAGGCGTCAATCCTCATCGCGATCCCAAGGAGAAATCAATTAATAACAGAGGGAGTGGTGGCTGAAACCTCGACTCACTGCATAAATAGAAAGCATGGAGAGTCTAGCCATGGAGGCAGAAGATTGTCAGCTTGAGGTACCATGATGGGCAGTTTTCCTACAGGCCCATGTTGATCCAAGTTTTCTTCTAACATAATGAACAAGACAGCTGAAGGATCTTTTGGGAAGGGATAAAATACGTGCAAATTGAATACATGCAAGAATAGACAACGAGGAGATACATGTGGAAAACTCCTTGGATGGGAAGGCCAGATCATACTTCTAGGGGTTGTCCACTGTTTTGAGTATAAATAGATCAGTTGATAAATATTTTATTGTCGATGGTTGAGCAGAGCTCCCCATTTTTGTAATAGTTTGATAGCAGAGTTGTTATCTGGTTATGTATGAGAACTGATACTTTCTCATTAATAGAAGTTAGTTTCTTTCATTATCTTGTTTCCTCTTGTGCTGAAATACTCGTGCATGGATGATCCAGACAAGATGGTGTGGTTGTATTGTAATGGAGGTTTGATTATAATGTTTCTATGATATGTTTCATTATTTTAAACTTAAGTTCAAGAGTGGGTGTTCTTGCGCTTGAGTTTCTCTTCACCAAGATTCTTGAAGGCCGGATGCTTATGGAAAACTTGTCCACTTCCCTCACTAAGTCTTCCTTATTCTCACCTTTAGCCTTAAAAAACTGACTGAAGTTAATGAGAACCTCATTTTCTTATGCATTGCTACCCCAGTTTTCTGTGTTTGTGCATTCTTATGCTGAGCTTTGTCCATTTGACCTCTAATCATAAACCTACCTCCACAAACATTTTGATGG
>CBVK0103568648.1:0-10702 GCA_900067695.1 Picea abies
AGTGTGGATCTACTGTTGGGTGGTGCATTTCTCTTGGGATCACTTCATTCTTTCCACAGCTCATAGGGGCTTCAATTGTGCCTATATTATCTCTGCTTGCTGCTTTGCTTCCTGGAGATATGACTCTAGTGCCTGCAATTATGGGTCCTCAGTGAGTTTCTCATACATCTGGGCACTATGATTACTCAGCTGCTTGCATTCCATGGCAAGGGCCTTTATCCTTTCAACTGCGCTCTGGGTGGTTGCTTCTCTTTGATCCCTTACATCCTACAGAGTCTCGAGCACTTTGAGAAGCTCTAAGTCTACTATGTGTTGTTGTAGCTGCTAGATAGCTTCTACGAGCTGCTCTACTTGTTGCATGACTCGATCCTATGCCTTTATTTCTAATACTATCACAAAGTGAAGTGCTCTGCTGACCGCTTCTTTCACTTTGAGTTTCTCCATGAGCAATTATTCTTTTCCTTGCTGCATCTGTGCTTATTCTTCATCAAACTTCGCTTGGAGAGAAATCTTTTCTTGTTCTGCAATGTTGCATTGTTCTATGAGTATGCCTTGCACTTGCTTCAAGGCTTGGGTGGCTTGTTCTGTTTCTTCTTGTGCTCATCGAAGGAGAGATTCGACTGTATCAACTAGTCGGTGGAGTTGGGCTAGCTCATCTCCCAACTCTGGTTCTCCCAATGGCAGGGGTGCAGTGGAGACTACGCAGCTGGACTAAAGAGACTGTTGTACCCCTCGACGTTTGACTTCAATTCTCTCATACATTTCTTCCTTCTTGGCTTATTTTTTCTTCGCTATTTCTAGTGAAGCATCATTCAAGGCTGCTATGATGAAGTCAAAATCATCAGAGGTGAGGACAGTCTGCATCTTGGTCATGGTGGCTTTCAATTTCTTCCGGGAAGAAGTTTTCGAGGGGGAAACCTTCCTCTTCTTCAAGGGGTCAACCTCATCTCTGGGTGGTGTTACTTCGCTTGGCTTCTATTCATCTTCTACTTCACCATCACCCCCTTGGTCAGGTGACACTAAAGAATTCTTTCCTGAGGTGTTGCTTAAATTTTGGACCTCCTCAGTCTTCTTGGGTGTATTTTGTTCTTTATGAGTGTCCTCTAGGTTGTCAAGATCAGATATCTTTGCAGGGTTGGCAGGGATAAGTGGGCCAATGAACCATTCCTTAGTGATCTCCTCAAGGTCTTCTTATGTAAGTTTATAATATGACTGGAGCTGCTCTTTATGTTCATCTGCTCATGCTGTAATGTAGATGAAGTGCCAATCTATGATGACCTTCATCAGTGCTCAGAACCTATGTAAGGTGTTTGGAGTCATGCAAGGCTCAAATTCAATGGATATATTCAGCTGGAGGTAATATGTATGAAACACACCATTCAACTACCATTGTTTGTTCATATCACTTGAATACCAAAGGGTAGAAAACTTCACAGCAAGCAGTTCAAATGAATCTATGTCTAGGAAGGTCACACCTTTTGGCATCTCTCAGGAAAAAAATGCAATGAGGATCAAGAGATAGTTGAAATGAAATTCATAATCCTAATCCTGTGCTTCTCAGTAGTCTAGTTCCAACTGGTTAACTAGGTACTTCTCCCATTTCATCTATAGGACTTCCATGCACTTCCCTGTGAGGTCAACGACAAAGTCAGTGACCTACATAGGTCTGTTCTTCCTTACTAAATTTCTAGCTATTAGTTGACATGCTAGGCGCACTGCACCAGTCTGGATGGAAGCTACCTTGTAGCCTCTTGTTCCCTTCTCAACATCGCCATATGTATCCTTGATATTCTGTGCCACCACGTGATCTATGACTTTTCCTGGATAAAACTTCTGCGGGTCAGGTCCTTGCATACTCAATCCTATGATCCTGTGGATCAACATTGGTTCAACTTTGATACGACGTCTATCCATAAGTAGCCTCCATGGTAACACGACAGTAGAAACTTGACACATGAATTGACTTCCTGGTGTCTTCCGAAGTGTGGGATCTTCATGACATTCAATAGGGTGGACTTCGTGAGTTTCATCATCCACGACTGGGGAATTATCTTTGAATTCTTTCCCTCCATTTAGGTTAGGTACTTGTAGAGGGAGAGAATACCATAGATCTTGTGATCTCCGAGGTTGAAGTCATTGAACTGCAATGTTGTGATCTTATCCTGTTGTGCGCAAACTATGTGTATCCCCTTCGGGAGGTACACAGTGACCATGGTGTACTCGAAATATCTTGGCACACTATCATGATTCACTGCACCAACCAGAGACAAGATGTAATCAGGAAGTATGGTTGGAATCAAATTTGCATTTGTTAGGTCATCTTTTTCCTTGGTTCTCTTTTCCGCTGATGGGCGGGATGGTCTGTCTCCACGAGAAGCCGATGGAGAGGCTTGCACTGTTCTCATCGATGAATCTTGTACACCTATAGACATCGACATTACTCATTCAAACATGAGGTCGATGAGAAATTATTCGAAAAATTTCTCTGTAGCATTGAACTTGTACGACATACATGCTCGAGGTTGGAAATCTCGGGTTCGATGAGTAACTTAAACACTGCAATAGGATAGAGGAAAATAGCGCAATGATCACTGTGTAAAACCAATGAGTCTGCAGGCTCAGATTCACGCTTAGAAAAAGTGTTCTCATTGCATGGAACGATGGTATAAATAGATAACTTGGCAATGGATCTCTTGCAACGGGTGAGAAGCCTTCAATAACTCTATTTTTTCCATTATGACATGGTCCAACAGTATGGTGGTGAACCATAAATGCCTTTGTACCCATTCATAGGGTTGGCCAAATGGTTATATTTTTCTAAACGACTATATTGCTTCACCCTGGCGAAGTTCCATGTGGTGTTTCTCTGTTATCCCGACAAAGCTCCAATTTTGCAAATTTTCCCTCTGCAAAGTTCCGTCTGGAACCTTCTGTAAATTTTTGATCTTAGCTCTCTTCTTACTTATCTTTTTGGCTTTCTTTCCAGTGAGCTTCATCTCAGTATTCCTTTTTCCATTTTGATTCTTATCTGTGTTCAGCATAGTTACTTCGCGTTGTTGAGATTCTTTCCTAATATTCAAGGGTGATACTTCTTATTTATCTAGAATAGGTACTTCAATATTCTATGGGTCTTCTAGTGTTCTTGCAAATTCGACATACGAGTCTCTGGTGTTAGATAGCTTCAATCTTTTCTTATATTCTTCAATCAAGTGTGCGATCCTTCTAGTCATGAAATCCTTTAACTCTTGCTTCTTCTACTCTAAAACTTCTTCTTCTTCCTTCCTTCTAGCCTGATCGCTTTCAATCCAAGGTTTTCCTAGTAACATGGTAAATGGGGTGTTGTTCTCAATAAATTTAACAATCTCTAAATCCTCCTCTATCAAAGTCCCATTGACATTCATAGGTATCTGGGTAAGCTTTCCACATAGGTTTATCAAATTTCCTTTGAATAGTCATATTCCTCCTAATGAAGGAATCATAACAAACCTTCCTATAGCTTCCTAAGTTCTTTCTGCCATGATATTCACTTGTGTTTCCTCATCTAGAACACAGTCAATGTTGAAGTCTTCTATTCTTGCTTCTGTGCGTGCTTTTTCTTTGAAGATCTCGGATAAGATGACATGTTGGTGGTCATTCAAGGTGTCTTTTATCTGTAGCAATACTTTCTCTGATTCTTTATGGGGTTCTTCCATAATCATAGTTTCTGGATCTACCTTTAGGGTTTTCTTGTCTCATGTTCATTCCTTCAAGCTTAGAAATCATTCTAGGGCAACCCAATACTTCATGGTCCATAGCTTTGCAACAAAGACAACTAGGTCTTCTACAAGGGCATTCCTTAGCCACATGTCTTGGTCTTCTGCAAGTGTAACAAAGGGTTAATCCTCTCTTTCTCTTAAATGATCCCTAGCCTTTTTTGTACTGCGCACTAGAATCATAGTAGTTAACTTGCAAAAAATTATTTCTAGGATCTTGCATCCATTTGTTAGTCTAAACATTCTTTCTATGCATAGGTATAACATATTTTTCACTATTCTTATCAGATCTATGCATGTCAAACCTTTTTTCATCTATTAGTGCCCTAGTTTTCAAGCTAGGAAAAAATCTATCAAACATACCTAGATCCATACTGTTGAAACAAAAATTTCCACTTATTTTACTTCTATAGAGCACAAAGATTTCAGATCTAGAAATTTTCACTATTCTTACCTTTATCAGAGCACAAAGCATTCAGATCTTACTTCTTTTCTTCATATCAGACTTCTTTTCTTTAGCACAGAGCTTCTCAAACTAAGTAGAGTACTGCTCACTAGGGCGACAAATCTACGCATAGCGATTTCACAATTTCAGGTCAGATCTTTGCACAAAGATTATTTTTTCTCATTTCCCAGCAATCACAGTTTCATGTCAAATATTTGCACAAAGCTTCTTCTTCCTTAGTTCCTAGCAATCACAATTTCATGTTGGATCTTTTCACAAAGATTCTTCTTCCTTAGTTCCCAACAATCACGGTTTCAGGTCCTGGCAATGGAACCATTTGTTGGCACAGGGGTAGACCCAGGGTTCAATGCTACAACAATGTACCAACAAAACCCTAACTACCAGTCCTTTTAGCGACACATGTGAAGCAAATGAAGTCTCACCCGAGGTAGAGGCAGGGGTGGTTATAGGACTCAAGTGTCTGCAACCTTAGCTGGGACACATATATGTGATTGTAATACTTAGCATAGCACTTAGCACCGACAATTCATCAATATTTGACCACTATTTACTCCACAGATAAAACAGAGCATCACATCATTCATTCAGATCTAATGTATCTAGGAACTTATCGTAGAGAGGTAGATTAGATCTAGCAAATTCAAGCACTAAGGACATTCACATAGGTCAGATCTAACATCCATATACATCGTTAGCACAAAGCATAAACATAACTATTTATCTATATCAAATCACTTAGCAAGTAAAGACATATATACATCAACACATCGCACAAATCATAGAAACATAGCATGTACATGGTTCACCCCCACCCTAGGGCTACGTCCACCAACTCTTCTCTTTATTATCTTCAGTAAAGCTTCTTACAGGCACATAACATCAAAATCCTACTCTGCAGAAGACATGAGATCTGTGTGCACTCCGCCAGATCCTCCTTCTTCAAGTTAGGGTACAACACCAAGCCTTCTTACAATTACTTGCACGTAGCTCTGCAAGTCTCACATAGTATGCACAAAGCATCTACAATCCATACTTATCACTTAGCCCAATATCACACAGATATATATGGTTCTCCTTACATTGCCTACACATCTATTTATACTTTACAAAATAGACCTAAATGTGGGTAAAACCATGGGTCGACATCCCCATACCTGTTACATAATCCCAAATCCCAAAAAGGGGCTGAGATCCCATGATCTCTGCTTCATCTTGTGCTCTGCCTTCGATAGGCTTTAGAAGTCCTAGAATATGTCAAACTTGACCAAGGATCTCCCAAAACATGTTCAAGGGAAAACAATGCATAAATTTGGCATACAGATGGGATACATATTTGGATGTATAGATGGTGAGTTGATGAAGTGATCATGTTATACATCATTGATGATTCATAGCTTGATCCATGGTTGATGCATGATTGGTACATTGGTAGAGGCATCTACTAGCAGTGTGATTGGCACATATTTTATGGAGGATTTGGCATACATGTATGAGGATTCATCATGTTGTGGTATTGGTGCATAGTTGATGTACTTTCTTGGTACGAGTGGTGATACATGTTGATGTACATGTTTGGTACACTCATAGAAGGCATATTCTTGATGATAGTACACCATTAGTATTACTTGATTAGCACAACAATTGGTATTTGTTTGAGATACATGGTTATGGCATGGTTGGCATATTGGTAGATGCACATAGTTGGCATATTGGTAGATGGACATGTTGGCATCTGGTTGATACATTCCATTGATGAGATATTATGGCACATTGTATGGTGTTTATGTACATGGGTTTTGCACATGGTGGGAACACATTTTGGTACAGGATGTACTTGGTTGATATCTTTCTCATGATTCTCTATTTCATTTTTGACATATCATTTTCTTCATGATGTTTGGTTTTGCATGATTTTGATGCATGAACAGGTCCAAGGATCATCATGTGGTAGTATATTTCTCATATTGTAGATAGGGGGAGACATACCCATAAGGGGATTCATTCTTCTTCCCATGATTCTAGGAGGAGATATTTTTCAGATGCATACTAGGAAAGAACCCTATATTTGAAGAAAGAGCACAGAAGCATAATTCCAGGGGGAACAATGGTCATAGGGGGAGTATGAGCGATGTATCTTCAACATTACATTAAAGTGGTATCCCTCATTCAAAAGGGGAGAGGTTATTCGGAGGAAGATTAAAGGCATTCAGATAGGGGGAGAAACCCCAAGGAGAGTTCAAAGCAGGGGGAGCAGCCCCAAGGGGAGAATGGCCCTTTTCCATTGATGTCAAAGGGGGATAGATAGTCACATTGATGTGATTGATGTTTAGTAATGGGGAGAGATAGTCATTAGTGATGGGAAAAGATAGTCACATTGATATGATTGATGACTATTGATGTAGAGCATGCCTTGTCTACATGTAAAGGTCAAAGAAGTCAAAGCGCTTGAAAACAGTAAATCATTATTTAAATGATAAAGTGAAGTGGCAAAGAAGAAATGGTTATTTAAATGATAAAGTAAAATGACAAAGTCAAAGAAGATTATTTAAATATTAAAGTGAGTTGACAAAATCAAGAAGGAATATTTAAATGGTAAAGCAATGGAGAAATATCTATTTATGGAAAGTGGTTAACCATAAAATGAGGAAATTAGGTTAAGTGACCTAAAAATGGGTTAAGTGACTTAGAATATTAACAGTATAAATAAGAGGCAAGGGTCTCTTGTGAAATACATCTTGGTGAGTATATTTTGTGTGTATCTCTTGAGAATGATTGAAGATCTATTCTGAGAGAGAGAAGGTATGGAGGATCTCATGTACGCATCAAAGTTTCGACAATGTCTGAGATCTTGACGAAAACATTCTCAAAGCTTCAGAAACCCTAATTTCTGAGGTATGTGTGGGCTGTAGTGGACCAGGGTGCATACACACACAGACTATATGAGGACAGAGCATGTACAATGGATAAAATCATGGAGATTTTTGTTTGAGTCGATGACTGGTTGTTGAAGACTGAAGCAGGTTCCATATCTGCACTCTATGGGATCAGATCTACCACATAGATTTTGGTATGGCTATATTGTTGTCGTGATGGATACTTTTTCTTATTGTGTGGTGAATTCTTAAGGCATTCTTGGTATGGATGTTATGATGTGATTTGTGTTGGTTTATGGAGTGAGAAACACTCTTATGATTCAGTTTTGATATGATTGCTATAGTATATTGGTTTCCTATACATGATTGAGTAGCATTCATATTGTATGGTTGATAAGCATGAATAAGTTATTGAAGATATTTTATGTGTTGTGACTGGTTGTGGGTTAGTTTGGAAAGTAAAAGACATAAGAGAATATGATTGCAATTTGCAAAGGATCTGAGTTGATTTTGAAGGGAAAACCACAAGTAACTCAGAATTCATATGCAGGTTGTAATACAGACTGACCGTGTACACATGCGAGCTGTAGTGAGCCAGGGCACGTACACACGCGGGCTACACTACTGATAGGTAGCGTACCTGTGATAGATTGATATATGTGGAGGATTGTTGCCTCATCTCAGTTGGTGCTAAGGATTTAAGATGATTCTTGCATATAGAGCTAGTGCTCTTATACAGTTGTACTCTATTCAATTGTTGCTGAAAAACCCCAAGGATTGAAGTCTGTAATAAAAATAAAATTGTACATACATCTTGTGTTCTTTGTGTTCCTTGTGGTGATGATTTTCTTACGATATATTGATGATATACGTTGCTGATATATGTTCACATCTAGCTGGTTATAAATGACAACAATAAGTAATGAGTAAATAATGATTGCTAACTACTGAGTTTTGTGTAAGAGGGAAGTTTGGAAAAAGAGCTCCACACACATTCACCCCCCACTCTAAGTGTGGTTCATCTATCCAACAATTGGTATCAGAGAGGGCCTTCACTATAAGCCTTAACAATCTTGGAGGAGATCTATAGACACACAAATGGATGATGAAGTTCCAATCCTTGATGAGGAAAACTATTCTACTTGGAGAATATAGATGAGAGTAGATTTGAAGGAAATGGGAGTCGCTATTTGGAAGGAAACCATTGGTGGATCAGTTTCCTTGAAGAACAAGTCATATTTTACAGTGCAAAGCGAAGGAAATAAGAATGATGCATTGCCTCTCAAGACCATTCTTAGTGGACTCTCGAGACCTATCAAAGAGAGCATGGAAAAATGCACTTCCACCAAGGATCTATGTCTAAATCTAGAGGAGACATATCAAAACAAGAAAGAAGATGTTGAATACCACTCCATCAAGATCATTAAAGGTAAAGAATTTACAAGAACTCTTGAATGCATTATTTCTAAGTGTTCCCTTGAAAACATTTCAAATGAAGACAAAAAATCAAGTGATGATGTTAGCACAAATGAATATCTTGAAGACATTTCAAATGAAAACAAAGAATCATGTGATGATGTTAGAAAAAAGGAATATCTTGAAGGTATTTCAAATGAAGGTATAGAATCTCCAAAGACTCTTGATTGCAATGATTCAAAATGTGATGATGTTGGATTTTCTCTACAAGTGAAGAAGAAAATCTAGAAATAGTTTGTGTAGAGTTTGATGGTAGCTATCCCATGGAAATAATAGAACAGGGACTATTATAAATTCAAAAGAAATTTGAAGAGGGTCTATATGAAAATAGAAATGATCATAATTATATAAACTATAGCTATCTTTCAGATAACACTAAGAAGTTTCTTAGGAGGATTCAAAGGCACATCTTGAAGTTAAAGGGAATGCTCAAAGAATAAGAAGAGAGTAATAAGACACAATTAGAAGAAAAGGAAGAAGAGATCACAAGACTAAATAATGAAAAAAAAGATATGAAGGTAGATGATGAGATTAGAAAACGTTTTGAAACTATTGTTTATGTCAAGACCCAAATTGAAGAAGCCAAAAGGGAAGAGGAACTATTGAAGAATCAAATTAATGAAAAGGAAGAGTCATGTCATAAGTTAGAAACTGAAGTTTTTGATCTTAGAAATAAAGTAGAGAAGTCAAACAAATTCTTGAATAGCTCACTAATCTTGAATGAGATCTTGGAAAATCAAATATCACTAAATGATAAATCAAGTCTTGGATACAAAGAAACTACACATGCTGAATAAAGCACCTCAAAGAAGCATGATGTAAAGGATGAAGAAAAGTTTGCAATTCAACCATCCAAAGGAAAGGAAAGTTTCAAAATAACTAAGAAAGAAAGACATCAAGAAGCTACCTTTACACATCAAAGAAAATGGACACCAAAGCAAAGATATAAAAGTGTTTTTCATGGTCAATGTTATTCATGTAATGAATATGGTCACAAAGCTTTGGAATGTAGATCTTATGCAAGGAGAAATGAAAGAAGATTTCATAACACCATAAGGTGTTGGAGATGTGATCAAGTAGGACACATTGTTGTTCATTGTAACACCATGAGATGCTACATGTGTAGTGGATTTGGCCACAAGTCCCAGGAGTGATAGAACACAAGAAGAAAGTCCATGATGAGGACTTCACATAGCATGACTAGAAGAAGGAATGAAGTAAGGAAGGGAGCCATATTTGAAAATATGGAAGATTAGAGCTCAAGTTCTGAGAAGCAAGGACACCTTCAGAAGTGGGTGAAGAAGACTGAGAAACCGGAGCAGAATGGAAGCCTTAAGGGAGGCTCAAGTGTGTCATCTACTAAATCATATGCGAGTGACAGTGGTAACAATCACGTACATATGTAGGCTGACCTTGAATAGGTCATGTACATACACGAGATGTATGTACAACAAGCCATGTATATGTGGTAAAGCCTTGGGAAAAAGGCAATGCACATGGGTTGCAGCTTGATGTGATGGTATAACACTCTGTTGCAGGGTTTGACATTATTTCTTACAGGTTCTGACACTGTTTGCTACAGGTTTTCATGATTCTATATTGGATTATGTAAGGTGATGATAAAAATAATGAAAGGCCATATTGGATGCATGGCACTAACCCATGAGTATGGATTGAGGTATTTTCTATTGAAGAACAATGTTGGTTATGGCAGTGAAGTTATGACACCTTGGTTATGTGATATATCTTGATGATGCTAGCTAGAGATGTCATTGATATATTGAAGCATACTAGTAGTAAATGTTTTTTTGGATGCTTAGTATTTGCTATAGTGAATGGATGATTGAGGATTATTTGTTGGGGTACATGGCTGGTACATATTTGAGGTTCATTGTTATATATTGTGATTTTATTATGGAAAGATTACTTGTTGGATATCTTGGTGCATACATTTTGCATATAGATGGGCTACGTATTGGGACATATAGATGGTGATTTGATGATGTGATCATGTTGTACATCATTGATGATTCATATCTTGATCCGTGGTTGATGTATGATTGGTACATTGGAAGAGGCACTTACTAGCAGTATGATTGGCACATATTTGATGGAGGATTTGGCATACATGTATG
>CBVK0103568664.1:0-20322 GCA_900067695.1 Picea abies
TTTCTGCTAAGGATAGCATTCAGATAGCAATTAGAGCCTTACCCGCACATACAGTGTAGCAGCTCAAAGTTTACCAACCCTGGTTTGACAATTTAGTGTTTCAGGTCATTTAAATATTCAATTTAGCAGCCTGACACAAAGGTTAGTTTTCCCTCATTCCTGAACTCCTCCCACACCTCCCATTCCACATTTTCAAAATAGAGAAAAGGGGAAATAAATCCATAGTGCTTCTTTTAATGGTGAGTGGATAATGTTTATTTAATTTTTTTCTGTTTTTGTGAAAACTAAGTTATATTTTATATAAAATCAATAAGAGTGTAGAATTATGTGCATGGCAAAGATTTGCTTGCTCTCCATACCCAGGAAATCTTCTCGTAGTGAGGACTTATGTCAGTTGACTCTAGATATTTCCTAAACCATCCATAAAACAATGGACATTTATGGCTTAATTAATTATTTTATTGTGTTGTTTTTCAGATATCAGTATCTCAGTAATGTTGTACTCCAAGCGAGGAGTGCATGCAACACCCATGCTACAGTAAACTCTATGATCGATCATAGTGACAATCGATTGCTGGAGCTTCTGGAAGGAAAACTTGTTGTTCTCCATTTTCAAATGGAAATTAAGGAAGAATTAGAACGAATAGCATCAAGGGTTGAAACTTTGGGAACAGGTGACACCTCACCTTCAAATGATCCATTTCCTACAAGGAACATTGTAGCTGAAGATACTCTTGCAAAAAATGCAAAGGAAAAGGCCACAGAGATATCTCTAGAGCTAAAAAGTATTACACAATTGTATAATGAGTATGCAATCCCTTTTGAACTGTGGGAGGTAATTTCTGTTCTTTCTTGTTCAATGTAAGTTGTTTGGGCCGTGTCTGTTTGCATTTGTTCCTCTTAAATGCGCATAAGAGCTTTTTTAAGGTGAAAAAGAGGAGTCTCCGCTGATAGAAGCCAATCTGATGTAGGATCTAGCTCTTCCAGGTCAATTGATGAATGATCCAAACCTGTCATCATCATGAAACATTGAAATGTGAACTCTACGATTTAAACTTAAAACTTAGATTAAATTGTCAAATTCAAATGCTTAAGCCTTATATTAATTGAGCCAAGTCTCACGTTTCTGGCTTTCTATTTACCTATTGTGAAGTCGAAGATTGTAATGGAAAAATAGAAGGTCATTTAAGCATTTGTTTGTTAATAGGTTGCGCTTCTTGGAATGTATTTTCTCAGACATGCTCCAATTGCGTTCGCAACAGGTCTGATTTAAGATTTGACTTGCAAATTTCTTAAGATCTGGTGTATCACTGTCAAAATTTTTCCACCAAAGACCTAGCAAGTGGGAAGGGTTCAGGTGTCAAGATTGAAGATGGGAAAAAGATGATAAAATTTAATAAAACAAACAGAATAGAGAAAATACAATCAATTGATCAAGCCTTCAAAGGTATCTGGCAACATATTCTTCCTTTTGCGCATAGCATTGGCATAGGCAAACAATATTGTGGGTGCCCTATAATCTTTTAGTTGGGAAGGACACAGCTTTGACTGTCTTGATCAGGGAAACACCTTTAAATGCACGACATAATCCCTCTACGGACCTCCCTATCCTCATTAAATCTGGTCTTAGTATCTTATCATAAAAATATGTTGGGTTAAAAAAGTACCCAGCAACATATAAGGGGGAATGCAACTGCCTATCCCAATGCTCATCAATAATATTCCAAAGAGGCATATACTTGGCATCTTCATTGTGATGTCTTCTTTTGATGGATCCTTGGCGAGATCCATTGCCTTGTAAATGTAGCCCATAGTAGGCTTCTCACCATCAACCATCCTGAAAGTTCAAAGTCAGTTGTCAAACATTTGAATTTTGAAATAAATGAGATTTGAAAATGAAATGAAGTTTGACTTTGAACATTGAAATTTTTTATGTACCTGAGCATTTTGACAAGTGACTCACAACAATAATCTCTTCAATATCTTTCCAAAAACCATCCTTCAACACAAGAGCAATGATTTCAATGATTTCAAGGGTTTTTCTGTATTTAGACTCCATCCACTCGGGTTCCAAAACCAACCTCTTGAGATTTATCTTTTTGGATTACAAGGAGTTGAAATTTGTTGCAACTTTGGTCACTACAGGATGAACAAGTTCCTTGCCTTAAGTGTATATTCTCATGGTGCTAAGCACATTTGTGTGATTGTAACCATATTTGGTTTTGAATTTTTCCTTATCCACAACCTCTCGTATCCAAACAATTTTACCAATGCCCTCAAACATTAATTCAATGCAATGTACAACACAAAAGGTCCGGAATATGGAGTGGTGCATAAGTTCAAAAATGAACCAGCAGCCTTAGCTGCATTCTCGGTAACAATGTGTACAACATTTTGTTCTCCCACCTCCTGAACAACTTCCTGCATCATTTCACAAATCAGTTGGGAACTCTGAACTTTGTCTGAGGCATCCACTGATTTTAGAAACATTGTGCCCTTTCGATAAGATGCGAGGAAATGTTGTAAGAGACGTTTGAATTGGATTGGTCCCTTGGAGATTTTCTCTGAATTGGGTGAGTCAAACTTGGATCAATGCTAGAGATGGTTACACTAAGATATGTTGTAACCTGTTAAGTGTGGGAGATTGACGATTGATGATTAGCAATTAGGTTTTTAGATTGTGCTTAAAATTTCTTAATTTTTCTCATTTCTTGTCAATGCATTGTCTTAAAGTTCTTTTTTTCACTGTTAAGTTGTAAGTAGTTAACTGTATTATTAGACTGTAGTCAAAGTCTTTCAAATGGATGCACTTGCATTATTTGTACATTGCTCATTTATCTCCTGTCTGGGTGTAAATACCTAAAAACTTCTCTAGAATTAACCACGAGGGATCAAATTGCTATGGCACTCTGTTCTGAAGGGATATATGCATAAATTTATTTCTGGAAAAGGTTTTCTAATTTTTTTTTCTCTGATTTAGATTGTGCATGATCTCATATTTGTTTGGAAATTCTCCACTTCTCAAATTATGCTAGAGATGTTGATAGTGGCATTATGCGGGAGACATGGACTAGATTACTTGATCAAGCTCTCACTAAAGGTGGCATAGCAGAAGGTTCTTCGGTGCTAAGGAATGACTAAATGATGGATCCCATTTCCATAATCAGGCCGCTAATGGTGGATCTAACTATAGTCATTACAGTTTCTATCTCAACTTTTGTATAATAATAGACTTTCACTAATCTCTGGACGAAAGATTCATGTACTTTTCTGAATGTCACTTTGTTTCTTTTCAAAGAGGCTACTGATGTAACTGAACGGGAAAAACTTATAGTTTTTTTGGTGATGATGGATCAGACGTAAGAATGTCATGTAAAGGGCTTAAAAGCACTTATGAATGCCATGGGCATCTGACATGTATTTTTGTTATACTAATAAAAATATTGATTTTTTTTCTTGGAAAATAAATCAGGCCGCTAATGGCATAAATGATAAATCCCATTTTTGATAACCAATCTGTTAATCCAAGACCACTACAAACTAGAGTTAAAAGTCTCAAGGAGTGAAGGCACCCTTCCCCTTGAGACCTACTCAAAACTATTTTTATCCTCCACCCTACAATCCAAGCTTATGTTTAACACATTCTCTTTGAGCTGTTGCAATCAAGAAAAGTCCCTTTTTTGCTTGGATTATGGTTACCATTCTAGATTAAGCATAAATAGCAGAAGCATATTCATATTCAACTCCACAATATCCAGATAAAACATCCTAACTACAAGATCCAAAATGGAGGACATAGACCAAACAGATAGATGAAGCAATAAATCCGGTACTTGTATTATTGGTGTATCAACATATACAAATGATCACTACACATTCTCCAATCTAAATATAAGGTATTGCAATGAAGATAACTACAAAAGGCACGTCTGTATATAAAGGGGTTGTGTCCTAGTGACAATCACAGGATAGGGAACAGTTCGACCCCTTTCTACCAACCATCAACCCTATCATTTGTGGTTGGCATATCTAAGTTACTCTAATTCTACATCCCTCTTAAAAATTGTGTCCCTCGAAACAATAAAAACAAAATCAACTCAGGGAGGGTTGGGAAATCTCATCTAGAATTGCCAAGGTTGCTAGAGTCAGAGTTATCATGGCATCCGGAACAGTTGATGCCTAAGTTGAAGCAGTTAGGATTAATGCACCTACTATGGCTTGGCTGTATATTTTACAGGTGGTCCTCACTCCTTGCCCATTCATGGCTGTAGCTCATCCTTTTCCAAAGCGTTTTGGGCAACAGGGTGCAACTCAACCACCTCTTTGATGCTCATTGCACACTAGTGATTATTGAGCCATAGTTTTGTTGGGAGTTATTATTGTTAGCCTTAGTCACTGTTCTCCTTCAGCATATGTGCAGCAACTACAACATATCCTTTACCTTGGTTTCTGTGCATAGCAGTGAGGTGCATTGGAGTGTTCCAAATTTAGGACGGGGCAGTTCCTAGAAGGAAGGCACATGCCTTCAAGCATTCAATTCTTTCTTAGTGGGAACTCTATTCCTTGTAGAGTTATACATGCAGACAAGGCACATTACTTAGGGTTAGGGTTTTCTCCTAGCCTAGGGCGCACCAGAGGATGATTGGAATACAATGTAAGTCTAGTCTTTCGTAGTCTATATAAGAAAGGCAGGCACATCATATAGATAAGACAATAGGAGTGTGTGAAACATTCAGGTTTGAGCTATTGCATTGTATTTCTTCTTTCTAAGTTAATAGAAGCAGATGTAACCGAGAGTTCAGATTTGTATTTGTTGTTCATATTTTCAAAGTTATATGCTTGCAGATCTAGCATCCTTCATTTGTTGTTTTACTTTTGATAGGTTACACAGTTTTATTTTCCTAGATTATGATATCAGAAGTTAGAAGAGTAAATCTGCTTACCATGTTGAAAATTTAACATGGTACCAGAGCTGCAAATATGAAATCTTCTAGGAATCCATGTATGCAGAAGGATGTTGCTTATGAGAGGGAGCTATCAGAGTGTTTTAGTGAGTGTGATGCCCTAGCTTCAGTGATTGAAGCTAATTTGTGCCTAAGATAAGAAGCTGGACCTATGATAGGTTGTTGGGCAGGATGCCTCCAGTGAATGGAGTGTTGTTTATTCTAGAGAGAGGCAATCTGCACCTATGATAACTTGTTGATCTGATTTATTTCTCAGCTGACATGTTTGGTTGAGGTATGTTCCAAGAGTTACAAATATGACTAGTCTAAAGGGAGCTTCCAAATCTTCAGAGTACTTCCAACATTAAACCTTGGAAGTGCAGACACTCATCTTCCAGATGCCTCCATAGAATTGTGAGTTTTACCTTTGTGTACTTCATCTACCCATTGACCCAATCCATAAGTCATAGGCAGAGATAGGGATACCCCCTTAGTGTTAGCATGAACCAACCCGAAGCAAGATAAATGAACATCAAGGTGACAATGGGTGTTGTGTCTAGAGTTGCACCACTGTGGGCTCTTGTTTCTATTTGACATCACGGCCCATGGCAGGCACTAGTCTTTGGATCCCTCCATAGAATTTCTAGTTCTACCTTTGTGTACTTCATTTGTCCTTTGAACCAATCCATAGGTCATAGGCAGAGATAGGGATACCCCCCTAGTGTTAGCATAAAGAAGGAATGTGTCAGATCAATACCTCAAGATTCATGATATCAATTGACAATAAAGGCACAGTACTTAAGATGGCCTTATCTTTTATTTCATGGAGAGAAGTATGCAAAAGGGGGTTGAATTCTAGTTTCTAATATATTCTTTTGGTTTGGAGGTTAGAACAGATATGAATGCAAACTCATGACTGATGCTCATTCATGCAAGCATCCAACAAGTATGAGATCAAGATTAAAGGAGAAGTTGCACACCATTTCTTAACAGCAGATAAACATGTGGTGGTTTGAGAAGCTTGTTTTGTGCTGCTAGTTAAGTGCCACATCATGTGGGGCGCACTGTCTAAAAAAGGTTCTAATTTTTACTTATCCAGCAGTCATTAAAACCACTAGTCTATGTATGAACCATACAGATATGGCCAGTTCAGTCCTAGTCTACATGAAGTGGGATAAGGCATGTCACTATCACTGCCCAAGGGATGAGCCCACCCTTCCAGAATTATACCTTGTTTCTATTTTCGATTTCCAGTGAGTATCCTCCACTCATGAGCAGATTGTCGCATGCAAGAAATCAGTGAATAATAGGTAGTAAAGGCAGTTGCATGTCTGTATTTACCATATTATCAGTGTAGCCCAAGGGACAATGAAAAATCAGTTTGATGGATAAAATGCATTCACAGATGCAGGGCACACTGAATTCAACAGTTACACTTCATTTCTATTCTATTTTGGGCAGCTTGCACATCCATTCCCATACCTAGGGTGCATTTTTCAAGGAGGTAGAGTTCTATAAAATGAGAAAACTTAACTGTAACAAGATTGGATCCCCTAAGATTGAATCTCATATTTACTTGTAATTTCCAAAGGTCCTGATAAATAATAAAAAATTGAACACTTGATCTGTAAACTCTCTCTTTTATTGTGTATTGAATTGTGTCATTAATGTCTGCAGTCTTCTCATTTTATGTAATTGAGTCAGTTTTATGATATTTTGTGGATGTTTCTTTGCTGTTTTACTGAATTTGTTTGCAAATATGAGTGTTTATTCCAAGAATCCAAACCCCAAGTGTTGGTAGGGAAAAGAAATTTCCCTTTGATTGGATTTGAACAACCAAGATAGGGATATCTTTTCAGCATTGATCACTAGGTTCGAGTCACATTGCTCTAGTGACATTCATCCTTTGCAGTATGCCTCACTGCAATTCTCCATTACCACACAAACACAAGCTCTTGTTGCTATTTGATTCCATGGCCCATGGCAGACACTCATCTTCCAGATGCCTCCATAGAATTGCGAGTTTTACCTTTGTGTACTTCATCTACCCATTGACCCAATCCATAGGTCATAGGCAGAGCTAGGGATACCCCCTTAGTGTTAGCATGAACCAACCCAAATCAAGAGAAATGAACGTCAAGGTGACAATGGGCGTTGTGTCTAGAGTTGCACTGCCGTGGGCCCTTGTTTCTATTTGACATCACGGCCCATGGAAGGCACTAGTCTTTAGATCCCTCCATAGAATTGCTAGTTCTGCCTTTGTGTACTTCATTTGTCCGTTGACCCAATCCATAGGTCATAGGCAGAGATAGGAATACCCCCCTAGTGTTAGCATGAACCAACTCGAAGCGAGAGGCATGAACATTGAGGTGACAATGGGTGTTGTGTCTAGAGATAATTCACCTGACACGAAGACACAAAGGACATGGGAATACGAGTATCCGATATAGACACGGCGACCACTGAAATCAGGACATGGGGGAAAAAATATTAAAAATCATTGAAATAGACAAAACATTGATAGTAGATATTGATTAGTGATACATCATGAACTTCGAAAAAGATACATCATACAAATCAATCAAACTCTAAACATCATGCTCATAGAACATACAAAATAGACATACTGATACATGATACAAATTATACAATGATATGATACATGTAACATTAGAATTTAGAACCAATGTGAATGAACCATAAATACTAAATAGCAGTTTGCAGATTTCTCATTAACTTTAGTTTTTAAGTCATCAAAATAAAAATGTATTACATATATACTGAGGGAATTCCACTCCAAAATACAAGAGAGTAGAATCTAGATACAAAACAGGTAGCAATCTCATATCTCATAGATATTAGAGTCACTGTCAGTGTCAATATTCCTCCTCCATGTCATAATCAACATCACTACCACTGTCCTATCCTCCATCCGCATCCTCCTCTATGCCCAATCCAAGCTCTGTTGCTCCATCTGCTGGTGTGGAGGATGACTCATCCAAAGGCTCCTCATTGTCCTCATCAAAAGTGGTCGGCTCTAACACTGGTTCAAAAGTCAAATGAACAACTAAAATCACAAAACAAAACCCTTTTTATCTCCCGTGGGATGCTTTACATAGGGCACGTGTCTGAAAATCGTGACACATCCTCAGGAAGGTGTCCGACACGGTTTGGTGACGTGTCCTGCACTCATGAAACAACTTGATCACATATCCGACACGTACCGTAGCGTTTCTTCACATGGACACCGCGGATACAGACACTTGGCCCCTTTTGGACGTGTCAATTCACTTAGGTCTAGAGTTGCACTGAGTCTCCACTGACTACTACAGTGCACGTTTGGATGTAAACAAAATTGGAGCACTTGCCAAAGACAAGGCTAAGTCCTTGAAATCAGTAGATCTGCTACAACAACTTTGAAGAGTTATATCTGTTGAAGATCTTTTGGCTCATCTGGTGACTCCAATGAGGATTGAGTTGTTCTTCTTTTCTATTGTCGAAGTTTCTCATTGGTGACATCAAAGAGAAGAAGTACCTTTCAACACTCTTTTGGTGACTCCATAATAAAGGTATGATTTAATTTCTGTATTGTTACTATTGGTAGTTGAAATGTTGAAAAATGAGTTTTGAAAAGTTATTGGCTAGGAGTTACGCCCCTTTAAATTTCATTACTATTCACGGATATCCAAATTTTCTTCCTGCTACCTCAAAATGGCTATATTTTCTCCCAAGACTTGATGGAAATGGTGATTCTGTAAAACAACACCTTGAGGATTTCTATACCTTTGCATAAAATTTTGAACTTCAACATGAGGATACGATGATGAATATTTTTTTCAAAGACCTCATGTGGGGATGTCAGAGAATCCCAATACCATTGTGTCTTGAGGAAGGAGGCATTGATTCAATGCCGACATTTGAAACAATATTCATGAATTCTTGAGGAAAACCTGGAGAATATGAAGTTTCTTGGAAGAAAAGGAACAACACAGCCATAAATCAGAATGGATGGATGATGATAGTGAGGAATTAAGTGATGTAGAAGTCCCTAACATTAGAGTTCATATTTTGCAGGTAGAAGATGTTATGATTATGACTTGTTCTCAGGTACTAGCTGGGTAGAATGTTGAAGGTGAATCGAAGCTTGAAGAACAAGATGAAGCGTAGCTTCAAGAAGAAGATATGTATCAGAATTGTTGAGTGAATGTGTGCCTCTTGTTCTTCATCATTTGGCTGAATTCAAAGACCATCCTTATGAAGAAATTGTTGTCATAAATGATGATGAAGCTTTGAACTTAAATGAAATGGAGATGCAATCTCCCACTTGGCTTGAGAGTGAAAGGCGAGATAGCATGGATGTTGAAGTGACTGAAGCTAAAGTGTGCATTGAAGGTTGCAAATAAGTTATGTCTTTTCGTTGTCGTAAATTTAATTTTGAAGAAAATTTTAATGAAGAAGGAAGAAATTTCCATGTATGTTGTCACTAGCTGACACCTATATGACTTACTTTTTTAAATACCTACACAAAGGTGGCAATTGTGACGTCTTTCACTCTCTTACCGTCACTATTGCCACATCCAAGATGTCTCTCTTTCCACATCCAAGATTGTTGCTCCCATAGCAACCACGTCGGAGCTAATACCTCATCCTGTCGGTCTTGCCACCTTCAGAACGTCTCTCTTGCCACCTCTGAAACATCTCTCTTGACAAATTAAGAACGTCTCTTTTGCCACCTTTTAAACGTCTCTCTTGCCACATATGAAACGTCTCACTTGCCACGTTTGCAATGTCTCACTTGCCACGTTTGAAACGTCGGTCTTTCCAAGTTTGAAACATCTCACTTGCCACATTTGAAACATCGGTATTGCCACATTTGAAATGTCTCACTTGCCACGTTTGAAACATCGGTCTTGCCACGTTTGAAACGTCGATCTTACGACATCAATATGGGGTTGGACAATCCAATTTATGATGACACGTGGTGTCATATAACGTCGCAATACAGACGAAAACTAGGTTGTCGGAAAAATGATGTCCTGTGAAATGAAGTTTGAGGGGGTCTGAGGTTTGTCGGTCTTCCGACAATAGAAAGTGGCAATTGCATCAAACGCGCCGTCGGAATTTGACCCAAATGTAGTAGTGAGATGTGAGTGGGCTGATGTCAGTAGAATCATTGCAAGGATATCCATACTATGCGATTTCCATTGATGAATTTTCCACAAAAACCTATATCTTTCTTATGAAGACCAAGGATGAGGTCTTCAGTCGATTTAGAGAGTTTAGGGCTTAGGTGGAGAACCAAACAGGAAAGAAGATCAAGGTCTTGAGGTCAGATAATGGGGGAGAGTACACCTCCAATTAATTCAGGGATTTATGAAAGGATTAAATGATCAAGAGGGAGATGACAATCTAATACAACCCTCAACAAAATGGGGTTGCAGAGAGAAAGAATCAATACATCATCGTTTCTTCGAGGGATATGATACATGACTAAGAGTTGCATATGTTTATGTGGGCAGAGGTGTGTAACAAAACAATGTATATGTAGAACATGATTCCTCACAAGATATTGGGAGACAATACTCTGGAGGAGGCATTCTCGGGTTTGGAGCTAGAGATAGTACATTTGAGGATCTTTTGTTGTCTAGTATACATCCATGTGCTTATGGAGAAGAGCATGAAGCTGGAGCCTTCAAAATATAAGGGTAAATTTGTTGGGTACAATGAGTTCTCAAAGTATTACAAGATCATCATTCCAGTGTAGAGGAAGATAGTTATGAGCAGAGATATTAGGTTCGAGGAGAACTTCGCATCTAGGAGATCTCAAAAGTCATGAACAATGATAGAGGATGAGGAGTAGCAGGCTCCAAAAGATGAGAAACAATCAACAACTTAGACTTTAGGTGGGGAGGAGGAGTTATCCCCTTCCATTCTTGTTAGGAGACCCAAGTGGCTATTGCAAACATCGAGGGATGTTGTTAAGGCTCAGAGGAGTATGGTCCAAGATCACAAACCTCCGAGAAATTTTTGAATTATATGGTGCTTATGAGTAGCATCATTGATGATTATCCTTCCAATTTTGAGGAAGAAGTAGATAAACAATTATGGTGGGATGCCATGGTAGAGGAGTACACCTATATTATGATGAATGATGTTTGGTACATAGTGTCGAGACCGAAGGGGAAGTCAGTTGTGATTTCTAGGTGGCTCTATAAGATCAAGCATGTTGCATATGGTAGCATCAAGAAGTTCAAGGCAAGGTTTGTGGTGAGAGGGTTCTCCCAGAAAGAGGGAGTGGAATACAAGGAGACATTTCCTCCAGTCACTAGATATGCTTCTTTTCAAGATATTATTTCTATCCCTTCAATTATGAGGTGGAGGATACATCATATGGATGTGAAAACAACTTTCCTCAATGGGATCATTGAAGAAGAAGTATATATAGAGAAACCTTAAGCATTTGACATACATGGGAGGGAGTCTCATGTGTGTAGGATTAAGAAAGCCTTGTATGGACTCAAATAGGAACCTAGGGAATGGTATTCCAAAAGGTGTGGAGGAACTTATTGTAGGATGCAAAGCAGATTTAAATATTGAGTTTGAGATGAAGGACATTAGATTGATGCATTTTTTCTTGGGGTTAGAGGTATGGTAGGTATTGGGAGAGATCTTCCTTGGACAAGGGAAGTATGTAGTTGAGACCTTAAGGATATTCAAGATGGAGGATTGTAGATCGATGGATACACCTATTTTTACCAATATGAAGAAGGTTATCCCTTCAGATTCAGAGTTGGTGGATCCTAGATATATAGGAAGATGATAGGGTCCTTGATGTATTTGGTCAACATTAGATGAGATATATGTTTTGCTATGAACACCTTAAGTTAGTTCATAATGGATCCGAGGAAGGTGCATTGGATATCAACGAAACTTGTGCTCAAGTGCTTGAGAGGTACATTGGAGTCATAGGGGCGTCACCTTGTTGACCAATATCTTATCACATTCGTTCATAAAGGGGGTTTTTAAATCGTGAAAAATAAAGTCAATATATTATAGGTATACGGGGGTGTGGGGTCTCAATGGTTTTATAGGTATTGGGGGTATAAAAAGGGGTATCTAGTGAAAAGAGGGGTTTGTTTGATTGGAAAGATGTATTGAGAGGTGAATTCGCCAAAATTATTTTGAGAGATATTTACCAATATCTAGTGAAATTAGGGGTATTCTTTAATATCCCATGAACGAAGGTGCTATGCCACAAGTTCACTAAGTTAATGCCCCGTGAGTGGAGTATGGATTGAGGTATATTAGAGGAGATGGAGTGAGGTTGCAAGGATATTCAAATTTAGATTGGGTAGTGAATGCAATAAATAGAAAGAGCACCTCAAGGTGTTGTTTTAGCTTGGGATCAATAGCAATTACATGGTTTAACATGAAGAAGACTTATGTAGTACTCATTTCAATAGAGGTAGAGTTTATGACAATGAGTATGGCTAGCTATGAATCCATTTGGCTTCGTAAATTTCTTATAGGTTTATTTGATCAAAAGTTGGAGCCTACATTGATATACTATGCTAATCAGAGTTGTATAAAACTATGAGAAAATCTAATATTCCATGACATCTCCAAGCATATAGAGATCAAATATCACTTCATTCAATATAGGATCTATAAAGGAGCAGTGAAGATTTAGTATATTTCCACAAATGAGCAGGTTGCAGATATTCTGACCAAACCCTTGGTTAATTGGAAGTTTGCATTCTTCAGAGACAAGCTTGGAGTGGTGCAAAATACCTTCCTCACTAAGAGGGAGTGTTGATGTTTGGTAGCAAAGGAAAGGTATTTCCACATAGTTCTAAGTGTCTAGACATGTGGAATTCATCCAAAGCCTTATACCTTGAGACTTTACTTTAATTAAAGGAATTATTAAAGTAAAGTTCTTGTATTACTTAGTTGAGTTATTTAGGTAAATGGTAAAAAGTAGTTAGCATTTAATCTTATCCATTGATCTCATGTTAGGTGAGAAGTTATCCCATCTATTAATCACTTTGGAGATTAGGGTTAGGTCATATCTCAATATTATAAAAGCAAGGATAGGGTGAAGGGGAAAGAAACTTGTGTTGAGTGATTTGACACATAGAGTAGAGAAGGAATTTTGATCAAGGAGGTCTTGGATCACAAAGGACTATGATTCAAGGAGATATTGGATAGGTGGAGAAGGAATTCCAACTAGATATTGGGTCAAGGAGTAGAGAGAACAAAGGAAACCATAAGTGGGTTTAAGTAGAGAGAAACCATAATAAAGGGTCGAGTCGTACAAAGTTTTTCGTATAGTCCTTGAGGTGATGTACACAGGCATTGGTGGAGATAGGCGCTTATATGTGGGCTTGCATAAGGAAATGTGCGTACACCATGAAATCCATGTCAGGAATGGGTTATACAACAAAACCGACTTTTCCAGGTTTGCCTGCAGTTGTATTTCTCTCTGTGGGCCATTATCCCTACTTGACATTTGCTCCAATTCCCAGAAGTGCCAATAGGCCCAAGAACCACCAATCCGACGAGTCATCGTCCCAGAATGGAAAATTCCACTTCAGGGGTGTCAAATGGATAACCAATTTGAAGACTCAGCCTCCTACTCTGCTAAGTGACCATGTTTCTCTCTAATTCATGTTTTTTTCCCTAGTTACAGTTACATTTTTCTTCCTTGTTTAGTGGTTTATGTTTGTCAAACTGCACAAAAAACTGCAATTCTAAAATTTTTCTAAATTTTAAATTTTGGTCTAGGCATTGTCTCTAATTGTTCTATGTTTTTGCTCTTTTTGTCTCTAAATGTTCTATGTTTTTGTTCTTTTTGTCTCCAATTTTTCTATGCTTTTTTTCTTTTCGCTGGAATCTGGTGACATAAATTTGCATGAAATCAAAAATTTATGTTGTTTAAATTACATTTCATAAATGTAGAAATGGATTTAGCCTATTGTGTAGAAATTTAAACGACAAAATCAGCTTATAAAAAGTTATGTCATACACTTAGCAACCTAGATATAACTGTCTTGTATGAACTCTGAAATGTCTAAAACCCACATTCAAAAATTACCATAAGAAGAAATACACATTGCTAAGCAATTTAACAGCGAAATAAACACAATGAACACCATTCATTCAACCATGAATAACTCAGAAATTTAGGCAAAATCCAGGGAAAACCCTAATGTGGGGAAACCCAAAGAGAGAGAGATTCTATTAGCTTTAGGAAAGATTTATCAACAACTACAATACATTTTCCAGCCAAGAGAGACAACTTACAACACAAAATTGTCCCACCACAAAAATGCCTTGAAATCTGTGCCACAGTCCGTATAGTTATATGGATTTGTTGAAAATAGTACCTCGAAAAATGTGCCCAAAACAGGCAGTTGTACCTTGCCTTTTGTGCGACCGACCTCCTTTAAACAACTCTATAAAAACTGTCTCAAAAATCATGCCTTCTCTTGCCTCGATTTCCATGCCAAAGTTTGTTGTTGTACGACCTATATGGATCCATACAGTACGACCTATCCCAACAAATAAATTAGCAACACTCAAAATATAAATTACCTCCTTAGGATTTGCACCCTATCTCTCTTGGGAAATGTGCCAACTTTATTCTCACTTTCCTCTCCAAACTCTCCTAAAAAATCTCTCTCACACTCTTCTTCACTTGTGTGTTGCACACTACCCAATGCATTCTTTTATAAAATCTGAAGATGAACTTTTACCTCCCAAGTGTTTTTTCACCTTCCCCCAACCCTAAATCCAAAGACCAAGATCTAATCTTTCCTTTACAATATCAAGGGCCATGATTAATTCCCTCCAAAATAAATCACTTAAAATATTAAAGTACATTTCACTTTATTACATAAGTGCACTTTATGAAATAAAGTCAGATTAATATTATAAGGTACACTTCATTAAAATGTCACTTTAATAAAATAACTACTTTATAACAACTTTATAAAAACCCATTACAAAGTTAAGTGCCTAGTAGTGTCAACACAAGGTTACATCCACATACAAGAAAAAACATGCAGAGTACCTCCCGAGCTAAAAAGATAACATATTGAAAAACCTCTAGGGCAGTTGGAGTACACAAAATTAACCACTGAAGAAATTTTGGGTAAATACAACAATTTCTGATCGAATTTGGGAAAAATATCCAAAAAAGAGCCAAAACATATAACATTTAGACTAGGACATTTTGGCCCCTTGGGAGTGCTTGTGCTTTCACATTTTGACTACTTTCACATTTTGAATGATCTTGGGCTTCACTTTTTGACTCACATTTTGACCGATCTTGGGCTTCACATTTTGACTGATCTTGGGCTTGAGCTGGTTTCCTCTGTTAGTTAGTGGCCAAGCACAATGATACTATAAATGTACTCTATTATTTTGTTTTCTCTTAAAAGGTAATACAATGTTTTAACTTAGTTGGTGGCCAAGCATAGTTGTTTCACAAGGATACTATAAATGTACTCTATTATTTGTTGGTCTTAAAAGGTAATGCAATGTTCTAACTGACCCAAAAAAATGATCTAGAAAACTTAGGAAGCCAAAGAATTTTATACATTGGAGAGACCTCTCCTTGTACAATGGATTATATTTATCTATCATTGTATTTGGTGGTCGCCTTTCATATAGAATGATGGAAATTGTTGGCAAAGCTTCGTAGTTCTTAACCTAGTGATTCTCAAAAAGGGTATTAAGATGAAAAATGATCGATATGACACCAAAATGAGGTATAGTCTTCCATGGCCAGAGTTCAATCTAAAGTATACACTATGAAATCCAAATATGATCATCCATGAGCGAGTTCATAACCTAATTTTGGATGATATTTTCTTTAATCTCAATCTTCAATCACCCTGGGCTTGATGGTGACATTAGGAATGGGGTTGCTCTATAAGTGGCTTTTCTTTAAACCTATCCTAGATGGATATTAAGCTCTCGGGAGAATATATTTAAGGCATGTTAATATTTTATCAAGAAGTAAGAGCCTCAAAACTAACATCCTTGGGAATTGAAAACAAGCAATGCCCCCCAATGTGGGTAAGTTGAAACCTTGTAATGATTATTATAGTTTTTAATCCTTAGCCAAGTTTGCATTATTCTAGTTTTGTATCCTTATCCAAGTTTGCATGGGCACGAGTACTTTCATTGTGCCATCAATACCTCTTGAACCCCGTTTCCTGGAAGACAACCTTGAGTTTCATTATGTTTGGATGCTTGTTTGTGTTGAAGTTCCTTCTTTTTTAGAAGAAACAAAATGAAATATTATTTAATGATAAACAACCTTGAATGAGTTTCTCTTGGTTTGACAACACATTATTTGTGCATTGTGGAAGAAACATAATGAAGTCTTATTTAATGATAAAGATCCCTCAATAAATTTCATTTCTTTTGTCTTGACAACACATTATTTGTGCATCCTTATCCAATAAATTTCATTTCTTTTGGCTTGACAACACATTATTTGTCCATTCTTATCCTTATAAATTAGAATACAACATTGTAATTTCCAAGTAGAGTTGGATCATTTATAAAATTTGTTAAACTTTTTGGGTGCCCCTTCTAAATGAGAAAAGAGACACCCACCCCTTCTTATTCCCTTTCACAACTACTTCTTCCTTTGGCACATAATGACAAGTTTGAAACTCAAGTGTTGGTTGTCTCTATTGAGACTTTGAAGCCCCCAAGCTAGAATATGATGGTTAGGAGTAGCTTGTGGTTTAGAGTGATCATTTAGTTTTTGGTTAGGTTCCATCCTCAAATGATCTTGATGAGCTATCACCAACCATTGGCTAGGTCCATGCTTCTAGTGTTTAATCTATATTTAATTTAGACTTATTTATTTTTGTCACTACATGTAATGGAGTTTTTGGCATAATTCAACAAACTTTTTGAGTTTTGTTTAGACTATGTTAGAGTTAGTGAGTGTTTCATGTACATCCTATAGTGCCCTTTTTTTGTTTAAAATTTCTATACATATTGTTTAATTAATTGTCAAAGGGAACATTTATGTCAACAAAATTTCTAGGTTATAATACACTTGCAAATTGTGCATACATATCCCAACAACACCTTGCAATTTCACAATAAATAAACATGAAATCTATATTCTCTTTTTCTTATTGGCATAATTAAGATCTCGAAGATCCATCATAGCAACAATTAGTCAAGTTTTCCTAGGGTAGGATTTTTGTTTTCGTTTGAACACTGTGAATTTGGGCCAAATGATTAAATTTCAAATTTTTTCCTTCCCCAAGCCTTGTTACATAACAATTATTGATAAGTATTGCTAGGCTATTTAAACTAAGAAATTTCCATCCCCAATGTGCCCCCACCACATAGAATGACTCCTTGTATATCAAACCCTTTTCTTGAGTTCTTCCCATAACACTTCCTTAACTTCCTTATCTCATGAGGCAATTGTTCAAGTGGCTTCCATAATTTGAATCTATGGGAGTAGGTAATGACATTTTGAATCACAAACCAATAGTGATGGATATGAGTCTAGTCTTGCTCTTCAAGTGTGATTATAAACATAATAAGCTATGTATCAAAAGGTTACATTCTCTTACTCATGGAACCTAATTCCAAGAAACTTATTCAAGCTCCATAAAGCATAATAATAATATGTATCAAAAGGTTACATTCTCTTACTTATAAAACATATTTTCAAGAAATTTCTTGGAACTCCATATTTAAGACTTTTAGAAAGTAATTATATAAACCTATCTTCACATAAATCTCAGTGTAAAGAATCATTTTTTCTATAAAATCATGCATATCCAAAAACCATGTATTCTCCAATGTTCATATCCAAAAACCATGTACTCTCCAATGTTTCACTCAAATTGTAACTTATTCTTACAATGTTCCACTTAAATTAGATAAATTAGAGTCATGTTAACTTATTCTTACAATATTCCACTCAAATTAGAATCATTGTAACTTATTCTTAATTTTTTTATGTAACTAATAATAAAACTGAAAATGTATTAATAAATAAATTCATTTTTATGTAACTAATAATAAAACTGAAAATGTATTAATAAATAAATTCAATAAAAAAAATCTATATAAAAAAACCTTTAATTTTTTTTTCCATCACCAACATTACTACAAAAGAGTTTATCTGTAAAATCTACCTTGTTAAGAAACTATCAATAACCATTACTCACCAAAAATAAAATTCAAGCAAGACATTTTTTACTTTTTATGGGGTAAAACAAAATTATTGATAAGAATTTCCTCTATTCTAGTGCAAAGTTCAAGTAATTTGAAAGAGTTTAATGTTGACAAGTGCCAAGCGCCAACTGTTCTGCTAACAAAAAATCACATGTCGACAAGTGCCAACTATTTCGCTGAGTTAGCGGAAACCGGGATAGTTGGCATCCTATGATGTTCAAGTCAAAAAATGGTGGTCCACCATCTTCCCTGCCAAGAGGAAACTAGGGCAGGTGGTGGACTATACTCTTTACATCATTGTTCAAAAGTGAAACTGGAAATAAAACTAGACTGGAATTAAAACTGGACATTGAACTGAAATTGAAACAAACATCTAAGCAGGAAATTGGACACCGGAACCAGATTGAGCTCCAATCCATGGAATTACACATTAGCATAAGATGTTGCGTTGTTGGGATCATCATTGTGAGGCCCATTCTGAGTCTGCAGGACAAAAGGCCTTACACATGTTGAACATTTTTTCCCAGCTGGTGCATTGGAATATGCCTCATACAACATGTCGATGCGTTGGTGCATGAGTATGTCGTTGTGGATTTGATCTGCCATCTGGCTACGAAGCTTGAACACTAATGCCAATTGTTCCGGGTGGAAGAAGGGTGGGGGCTCTTGCCATGGTTCCAAGATTATCGTGATAGGTGGTGGCGCAAGGACCGGGCCACCCTCCACCGTCATACCACCAACAACCTCACTTGTAGCCTCTTGTGCACCATACCTGTCTTTTTCATCCCAAATTTCTCCTCCTTCCTAGGCTCCTCATCCTCCGCTGTAGTGTTGGAGAATTTGATGTCACCTAGAAGCAAGGCGTCCTATGAGTCAAGGTGGAGGAATTCCTTCAGGAATTCCTCCTCCACGATGCAAGTGTGAACCTCCTCTGCCTCCTCCATGATTCAAGTGTGAACCTCCTCGGCAGGACTATTTGTGGCTGGTGCAATGGCCTCCGTCGAAAAATGGCTTGAGGGATGCTAATTCTCTGGCATAGTGAAGATGAGGGATTCTGGAGGGAATTGTAAAGGTTCCTCCAGGATCACTTCCTCCACATATGCCATTGGAGGTGACCTAACCTTCTGTCTATTGAGTGCATCCTGAGAGCATTGAGTGCGGGCTATGAAGAGTTCCCTATCTAACTGCTGCCTCATCCTCTGTCGTGCGGAGAATCTATGTTAGGTAGGGACGTGACGCAACCTACTTCTCTCCCTTGGCATTGAGGAGGTGATGCATAACTTTATCGTGCAAGAAGTCCTTTGGTGGCTGCACCAAAAATCAGAGTTGTTGGCTTGGTGCAGGGCGAAGGTGAAATGGCTTGAGTTGTTGCATTGTTAGATAAGAGTGTAGAGGAGTGGCATGCTTGCTTCAAAAAACATCTCCCATCCACTGAATCCCAAGGCCGTCATTCTGCTCATGTGAGGGAGTTGTCCTTCACCTCTTGATGGGCAGTAACGGCAAGCTACCATTTAATGGAGAGGGGATGGGAGCCAACCTGCCATATTTATGGTTGGGCTCATGCCTGTGTTACATGGCCACTATGTGTTGCATGGCACCCCATCCGGGATTCTCTCCCCTTTTTTTTAATCAATATATAGTTCAAATCCAGAGGGGGTAGGGTATGTATACCTCTGTAGACTTTACCAGTCAAATTGTTGGAGGGGGTAGGGTATGTATACCTCTGTAGACTTTACCAGTCAAATTGTTGGTTGGAGGGGGTATCATACACCAATTTTGTGTTTGTCTTGGTCATGATCTTATAAATATATTGTTATAATTTTTATTTTTAAATTTTTTTCTACATTTATTTATCTAATTTATTTTATTTATTCTAATGTAGTTACCTCCTCCTTCTTTATTAATTTGAAATTTAATTCATTCTTCGGGTACTTTTCTCTTGATCATTTTTATCATATTTTCAATGGTCATTTGAAAACATTTTTTTTTACTTAACTATTATAGTTTATTATTTTCTATAAATTTTCAATTCAACAACCTTTTTTTATTATCTCTCAGGCTATCTTTTATCTTTTTCTATAAATTTTCAACCCAACAATCCTTTTCTATTATGTTTTTCAAATTTATGTGTCTCTAACCATGGATATAATATCCA
>CBVK0103568743.1:0-19206 GCA_900067695.1 Picea abies
ACCTTAGAAGTGTTTAGGGGGGGTGTTGGAGATATTACACACTCACCTAGTATTTATTTTCCTAAGTTGACTAGTTTATGTTGATGACACCCTTGATTATAGATATTCTCCCCTAGACGAGGGTGCCACATCCTCTTCATTCTTGAGTCAGTTACACTGCATTTAGACTAGTGAAGTGGAGTCTTGCATGGAAACCTCGGTATTATCACAAAGTATTGCATGCATACCTTGGTATCATCACCATGAGTGCACACTTATCTTAGAATCATCACCAAGAAGGTGCCACACATGTGCATGCATGATTCTCTCCTCACTCCACTAGTTATTAGTTAGTTAATTGAAGACTACATGACCAATTAACTAGCACTAGGTGGCAGTGCACTTCAGAGTCTGTCCATGAGTGTCTAGATCTCTCTATATCACTACTATGGTGATTTAGCGTGCTCACGTAGAGTATATCATGCGTTTTTTACCATTCTCTCATTTAGTTAATACAATTATTTCATTCTACTCTCTTCTCTTCTCTCTCGTAAGCTTTGTGTGCTCATTTTCTACTAGCTAGGTTCGTTGTGAAAACTTCCCAAATCACCTTATGATGTTAATTGGTCATAGTCATCCTCTAATTCAATATGGGATTAAGTTGGTGTTGATAGTCTCGTGAACCCCTTGGGTAAAGAATTTAGGCCAATTTAGGGAACCAAAACAACCTCATCTTTATTACTCTGGGCCTCCGGTGAGGGATTATGGCAATCACCTCACGGTCAACAATCGTTGACTTCCTAT
The DNA here is from genome assembly GCA_900067695.1 of Picea abies. Taxonomy (NCBI): domain Eukaryota; kingdom Viridiplantae; phylum Streptophyta; class Pinopsida; order Pinales; family Pinaceae; genus Picea; species Picea abies. The sequence continues at coordinate 784 of CBVK0103568743.1, forward strand.
TAGTAGGTGTTTTCATCTTTATTAGTCTCGGCCTCCGGCAAGGGACTATAGCAATCACCTCGCAGTGAACAATTGTTGAATTCCTATTAGTAGGTGCTTTCTTAGTAGGTGCTTTCTGTTATATTAATAGGTACATTTTGTATGTTTTTTACACAATTTTCTTAAAATTTTATAAAATTTATTAATTATTAACAAACAAAAAAAAAACATTTTTTTTATTTTTCTAATTTTACAAATAAAATTTATCATTCGTCCAATGCTTAGTGATGCTACTTTAATACCCTGGTATATGTAATTTGTTTTCTTCAATTGTGAGATTTTGTAATACAACCTGAGTGGGTCTAATGGTTAAGAATATGTGTTTCCTCTTAAGAGGTCACAATTTCAAATCCAGAGGGGGGTAGGGTATGTATACCTCTGTAGAATTTACTAGTCAAATCGTTGGGTGGAGGGGGGTCCCTTGTCCCACAAACAAGAGGGAAAAATAGATTTTTTTATTGACTTGCACTTCTCTAACAATGTTCACGGGGGTAGGGTATGTATACCTCTGTAGGTATGTATACCTCTGTAGAATTTACTAGTCAAATCGTTGGACGGAGGGGGGTCCCTTGTCCGACAAACAAGGGGGAAAAATAGATTTTTTTATTGGCTTGCACTTCTCTAACAATGTTCATGAGGGTAGGGTATGTATTCCTCTGTAAAATTTACCAGTCAAATCGTTGGGCGGAGGGGGATCCCTTGTCCCACAAACAAGGGGGGAAAATAGATTTTTTTATTGGCTTACACTTCTCTAACAATGTTCACTGTCTCGCTACCTGCTGTTGACATGTTGCTTAGCCCTTTGCCACCTCACCACCTGTTGTTGAAATACTACTTAGCCCTTTTCCACCTCTCCACTACCTTACTGCCCCAGTGCACCTACAATTTCCATCTTTACTTTTTGTTACCACCATCTTCAACAAATCAGAAGACCAACTAGTAGCCTAGAAGCTTGCAAAGGCCTTCCAATGCTAACTCCAACAAAAACAAGAAACTTTAGAAGCCTGACCAGGAAGCCCATCTAGTGCAATGGCTCTGCCCCTATTCTTGTAGTCCAAGATAATTGAGTCCCTATTAGCAGAGAAGGCACCGGATGAAGACCAGGTATCGGTGTCCAACAACGATATAATGAGTTATTACAAGCCTAGAATCTTAAAAGCTTATACGCATATGAACATAGTAACATTAAATAAATCATTGCAAGTACTTCTCCACTGTCACATGTTTTAACACATACCCAAAAAAAAGTCACACAAAGAAACGAAACCTGTAGAATTAATACAATTGTTTGTGTATTTGGAGCTGGTTGTAGAGGTAATTTTGCAGATTACGCTGGTCAGCATTCTCTACATACTCTGGTAGAATTAACTAGCGATACCACATGAGATACTACCCATAATGCCCCACACGACATAGGAAAATATTTATTACATTTCCATATCCCTAAATAACTATAGTTACGTATTTACCGCCACCATCTCAATAGCACTAGTCCACTCCCTCGCTTGTAGTCATTTCAAAATCCAAGTCTCTTCTGAAGAAAATTTGATATGTATGTGCCATAACCACATGAAGATGATAAGGTGCACCTGCAAGATTATTGGGTCTCGCCATTTTTTAAATCATTCAAGTTTCATTGTGATGAAAAGTTTTCTCCCAATTCCATTTGTTTCCTTCATAATTGATCGCCAATGTTCTCAATTTACAGCCTTATCTCACTTTGTTCCCCACCTTAAGTTCCCGCATGTTTTGTTGTATCCTGAAGTTTCATTACAAAATTTGAATATAGTTAGTTTTTCATTTTAATATTTTCCAATTATTTATTATCGCTTTATTGTAATTAACTTAGCTTATGTGATTTTAGTTTTCATTGCAAGTTTCTCAATTAGCTTCAATAATTACCATTTTCATTTTCATGGCAGATTTTAACTTATGTGATTTTAGTTTTCATTGAAGTGTTAGTGTGCCGCCAATTAGCTTTTATGATTACTATTTCATTTTTATGGTAGATTACGTTAAAGGAGTAGGTAATCAAGGATAGTTTTCAAAGATAATGCCTTGCAAGGACATAACTTAACATCAATTACCATATACAAAAGTTAGTAGGTGAAGTTTTTGGACACACCACAAGTCGATTCATTGCCTTAACCCGAGCTTTTTCTAAGAAAACAAAATGCAAAGAAAGGCAATGCATATAACTTGTATTTAACCTTCTCTACTTGTGCTTTTCTACAAAACAAAAGCATGAAAGATAATTATATAATGAGTTGAAAGAGGTTAAATATTCATCTATCACTTTATTTATCAGTTAAATCAAGGTAACCATGTTTTCATGAATATATATAATATTATCGTGTGTCAAGAAGAGCTAAGAAAGAGGTTAAATTCCAAAAATGTAATTACATGGATAATAGATATTCGATATTATATCGGTCACAATTTCTTATTTCTTATGATTCCTAGGCTAGTATTAAATTACTCTAATGTATTCACCTTCCATTTTTACACCTGCTTTGCAGCGAATTCCCTTGTTTATTTACTAATTCTTAATTATGAAGAAAGTTCACAATTTTCAACTCTTATAACACATTAAGTTTTTCTAATTGTCAATTGGTCTTGCAACGTTTTATAAGATGTTGAAATTAGGAGTAAAGGATCGTCGAAGCACAAGTACCCAAACTCTCCTAAAATTACTCTTGTTAGTATCTACTTGCAACGTTTTATAAGGTCTTGAAATTAGGAGTAAAGGATCATTGGAGCACAAATACCCAAACTCTCCTAAAATTACTCTTGTTAGTATCTACTTTCCATTTAGTTCAATACTCTTACTTTCAAGGTGATGCATGTGATATCACGGGACTCAAAATATGCATGATTTTATATTGGTAATGTTATATCAATATGTATAAATGTTTTATTTATTTATTTTTTTAAGGATTTTGTCATTTTATTATAAAAATAATAAATCTATGTAGATTTTGTTCATATTTTCTCTCACTTGGTTTCTACAATACTTTTTAGGCTCATAATTGTATGAACTAATAATATTTCTTTTCATTGTACAATTTTAAAAATGACATGAAGAGTCTTAGGGCATTATAATACTCTAATATAGGAACCCTACAATGTTCTCAAGGGAGTCGTTCATAAGGTAACAAACACTTGTCTAGAAGTTATAGAGAATATGTAAAATACTTTTCATTTACCATATTTTAGGCCAAAAGATAATTTATTTCCATAGGGGAAAGTATTTAAGGACCTAGAATATTATATCAAGTCAAGTGGGAAATACAACAACTATATATTTGAAATTAATGAAGAAAGATTCAAACTTTTGTCGAAGCTCCTACCAAGGCATTGACATTGAGCAAATATTTATTGCCTAAGATGATGAAGTTTGAAAACAAAATGAGGTAGAGTATTACATCCTATAAGACCCTTTCAAACAACATCATTTTCCACAAAGGGATGCATTGGATAATTCTTTTGTGGCAGGGAATACATATGTAAGGAGATGGATAAAAGAAAGGGATGAAGCTTCCTCAAGCCACGTGGGTAGTCGTTTAGAAGAGGAGATTTGAATAGACAAGGAGGGTTGACTTCCCAATCAGGAGGAAATGACAATTTTATTGAGGAACCTTACAACTAGGAAAGGGAAATGAATAGTTAGCCAGATGTATCAAGAAGAATGAGTCCCCCCACCCCTTCTTGTTTTTTTTAAATAAGATGAATTCAATTGTATAAGGGGTTTTTCTTATGCATCTTTGTAGAAATTCTACATTAAATGTTAATGAATGGGAAGCCAATGCTGGCCAATCCATTTGGAGATAGAATTTAGTTCTGAATTGTGTAAGTTGTGGAACTATTTCTGCTAATTTTTAGTAAGTTTTGGAACAATATAAGCATTTTATTTTACAATGTAGATTTTTCTTATGTATGGTCAACTTGCCTTATATTTTTTATTATCTCACAAATTGTTTCTATAAAGACTTAAGCATAGTACTGTAATCAACTATTCATTTTCATATTTTTCTATATTGCAAATGGTTATTTAATTTGTTGCTTTTATTTTCTTAAATAACTTTTTACTAAAGGTTTAAAGTAGTAATATATATGGTTCTATGTTTATCTCATTAGTTTTGTTAGTTTATCCTAGGCATCATTCTATGCTTTACATATTATATTAGCTACAACTAATTTATTACATTTAAAAATACATAAACATTGGATTGGGCCATTGTTAAGCCCTAGATACTGAGTTATTGCATTTCGATCATTATATTAGTGTTTTCCTTATTGGTCGTCTAGACCCTTTAATTGTAATTGTAACTTTTGTCTCCTATACACCAAGGAGGCCTAGTTTTAGTGAGCATCTCATCTTATGCATTTTTTATATTGTAAAATGAGGTAGGCCACTAGAAGAGGATTCTCATTCATTCTTATATCTAATTCTCAAGTAGTGGAGTTACTTCTCTTTCTATTTTTATGCTATTTGGGTGTTTGTTTCCTAACATTTGGTTTCAAAGCATACGATCCTTGGGTTTGGCTCCTTCAAGCGATACATCTTAGTATTTTCGCTATAATTTTTTTATGAATAGTTTTAGATAGTGAAATTTTTAGGAGTGTAGGGAGACATGTTGGGGTACATGATCAACTGCATACTTAGTGACATACTCATTTTTTCTATTTTTCCTACTATTTAGGAGGACTGCTATGTATAGCATGTCTATTCATAGAAGGTCATTTTTTAGCTGGTGGGTTCCTATATGTAATACCATGGGAAAATACCATGGGTTTCTAAAACCATGGGCTCATAAACCACCATTAGGAAAATTCCTAGTTTTTAGCTACCACTAGGCCAATTCATGATTTTTAGCCACCATTAGGCAAAATCATATTTCTTAGGAGATCATTCCTATTTCCTTAATTTTAGGAGATATTTCCTAGTTCATGGCTATAGAGCGCACTTTAGTAAGAATATTATCCTCCTAGGGAAGTGCATATTACCCATATAATACTTGGAGTTAACTCACTTCACTTATTTAGTGACTTTCCATAATTAGTAAATTCTCACTCAATTAGGACTTTAGTTCCATTGTTGGACTCTAGTCTTATTCTAGGAGATTTTTTTTATTATGGAATGGACATTGACTTCATGTAGAGTTCTCACTAAGTTCACACCTATATTTTTTATCTTTTCTTATTATTAACAACTTTTGACTATAGTTAATTGTTTCTATTGGGAGAAGTTACTTTTTTACTTAAGCATGCACATGGAAATCCCAACCTAGTGCGCACTACTCTTCATGTGGAGAGTCCTATATATTGTACTCATTATCAAGGATTAATACATTGTGATTAGAGTTGGTTTCTTAGTCTCTTATGTGTGAATATTGATTTTATTTTTCTTTCTCCTCTCTCTCTCTTTCAATTATCTAGTGTAGTATTTCTTTCTCACAATTAGGTCTTGGATTGTGGTTTAGTAATACATGGTATCAGAGCCATTATTGTGAGGGATTATTTAGTTTTATTGTAGGTTTATATATCATATTGGAAAACCCATAGAGAAATATGGATCAACCATCTTCTTCAGTGATCTTGAAACCCTTCAACTACTTTGAGTGGAAGCCCAAGATATAGTTTCTACTTCGAAGCAAGGGTTTGTATAGGATCACCATGGGGACTGAGGTCGAGATTACTTCAGACATAGAGAAATCAAAATAATTCAATAGAATGGATGAATCCTACGAGATATTGTTCTTGAGTATCTCTTCATATCTCCTCTTTCATGGTGTTACTTGCAAGACTCCTAACGATGTTTGGACAAAGTTGAATGATTTGCTAGGAAAACAAGACAATATAAGAGGTCATCCACTAGAGAATGATCTACATGAATTGAATCCAAGATATTTAGAGACCCTAAAAGACTAATTCTATAAGTTTTAAACTTTTCTTTCTCATGTTAAGGCTTGTGGAATTAATAAGAAAGATGAACAATTAATCTTTTCAATTCTAACAAAACTAGGACCAGAGTATTTTGTCTACACTTTTTCTTTTCATACTACTAGGTTAGCTATGGGTTCTACATAGAAGATTCCATCCCTAGATGATTTCATGGAGTCATTTATCCATGATCAAACAAATCTCATCCAAATAGTGGCACTTAAGAATTCCAATCCCCGTGTGCTTGCAACTCAAGGAAGTTCAAATAAGAATAAGCAGAAGAACAAGGGCAAGAAGGACTAAGAGAACAAGAAGGAAGGTAGAAAATATTCCATAGATGATAGTTTGAGTTCGAATGCATCAAAAGAAAATAAGGATAAGACAAAGTATTCCTATTGTAACATGGGGTTCCATCATGAGGGTTCTTGCATGAAAAAAACCATAAATCTCATGACACAAACACTTGAGCAACATCACCTAGAGGATTGTATTCTAGATAATGAAAGGAAAAAACCATCATTAGAAAGAGGTAATCGTCATGCATTACTTTCTATTTCATATTCTCTTGATGCTTGGGTGCTTGATTCAGTGGCTACCCATCACATGGCCTCATCACATAGACTTTTCTCATACTTGGAGACTTGTTACGGACGACCGATCTTAATGGGAGATGATTCTCCTACATATGTGTGTGGTAGGGGTAGAGTTTATCTATACCATGGATGATTTCAAGATGTACTTCATGTTTTGAAACTTTTAGTGAATCTTCTCTCCATATATCAAATCACTGATTCAATTTCAGGGAAGAAGGTGGAGTTCACTCCAGACTCAGTTATTATTTCTGATTTGTCAGATGGTTCAAAAATTGCCACTGGTGAGGTTAATAACCATTTCAGGTTGTACACCTTCTCTCACTTCACTCATGAATCTGATTATGTATCTCTTCTAACACATGTTAACGAAGAGTCCATGTTGTGGAATGAGAGGTTTGGGCATCTGAATTTTAAATATTTATATCAGCTTAGTAAGGGTGGAATGGTAGATGGATTACCCCACATTCAGTACATAGATGGAGTTTTTCAAGGACGCATACCAGGAAAACATCCCGAGGAGAAGTTAAACATAGGTAAAGCATGGAGGGAATTATCACTTTTAGAGTTGGTTCACAGTGACGTTACAGGTCATTTCCCACACCCATCGATCAGTAAAGATAACTATGTTATTACTTTCATTAGTGATTTTTCAAAATATACATGGGTCTACTTTCTCAAATTAAAATTTGAGGTCTTTGAGTGTCTTAAATATTTCAAGCATCTAGTTGAGAACCAAACAGGGAACAAGATTAAGAAGCTTTGTATAGAAAATGGAGGAGAGTATGTGAATAATGATGTTGAACATATTTTTTCAGAATCAAGTATAGATTTGCAACACATAGTTCCATATACTCCACAATATAATTGGGTAGCATAGAGAAAGAACAGGACATTGAAAGAGATGGCCAACTATATGTTGCAGGCTAGAGAAACTACTTCCAAAGTTATGGGATGAAGCTATAAAATGTGAAACCTACATTTGAAATATATTTCCTCATAAATAAGTCAAGGGAGTCACTCCATATGAGGCTTGGAGTGGGAAGAAACCGGAAGTCACTCACTTTAGAATTTTCAGTTCCCATGCATGGGCTAGGATCCCTTCCGATAAGAGGAAAGATGTGGAAGCTCAAAGTAAGGAGTTTATTTTATTTGTTGGAAATATAGAGGGGATGAATGGATGTAGTTTATTATATACAACTTCAGATACACTATTCATTCAAAGGAGTGTTAATTTTGAAGAGGGTCCTTCACAGGTACTTCCGGAGCAGTCCACACCTCCATGTCCACCACCACTAGTTGCATAACTTTGTGAGACTTATTCTAATCAGATTTATGATCAGATCTATGAATATGATATATTTGATATTTCTGATTAGAAAAATTAATTTATAGGTCTAGAGAACTGACCACAATGAGCAAAAAAAACTCTTCAAGCAACAAGTGATCTAGTGGGTGATCCTGTCGATCCATAGAGAACCAGATCTCAGTTTGTGGAGCCTCCACAAGATATTAATACCATGGAGCCATTGATTCATATTTATTGTTATATTGTACTTGGATCAGATCCTCATTATTATGTAGAGGCTAAAGCAAACCCCCATTGGGAGGAATCTATGAAAGAGGAGTACAATTCCCTAATAAAGAACAACATATGGGAGTTGGTTCCTCTACCTTCCAACAAGAAGCTTGCTAGATGTAAGTGAATTTTCAAGACAAAGAGAGATTCTGATGGATACATTACAAAGTATAAGTCTTGGTTAGTAGCTAAAGGTTTCTCACAGGTACAATGCATTGACTGGGAGGAGAATTTTGCACCAGTTGCCAAGATTGATTCCATTTGGTTAGCTCTAGCTATTGTAGCAGCTAGAAAGTGGGAGGTATACCATATGGATGTGAAGAATGCATTATTACATGGATATATTAATGATGATATATATATGGAGAATCCATAGGGATATTCTCAAGATCCATCATTAGTTTACAGGTTGAGGAAGTCATTGTATGAACTTAAGCAAGCACCTCGGGCGTGGTATGCTAAAATGGACTCTTATCTTCTCTCTAAAGGTTTTATTAGATGTATATCAGATCCTAATGTATATATGATGAGGAAAATAGATTCACTTCTACTAATAGTTCTATATGTAGATGATTTACTCATCACAAGGAACTCAACCTTCTCCATTGCTACAGTGAAGACCGCTTTGCATGACATGTTTTCTATGACAAATATGGGATTGTTACATTACTTTCTTGGTCTTGAAATCAGCCAAATGATTTAGGAATCGATATTTATCAGTCCATGTATGAAAGAGATCTACTTTATAGGTTTCAGATGAAATATTTCAAGCCAACTCCAACACCCTTTCAGTTAGGGGTTAGACTAGAGGATGTCGGTGCATCACTTTTGGTTGATTGTACTATATATCGATAGTTGGTGGGGTGTGTTCTATACCTTACACACTCTTGACCGGAAATCTGTTATACAGTTGGATTAGTTTCTAGGTACACGCAGAAGCCTCATGATATTCCCTGCAAGGCAACAAAGAGGATTCTCAGATATGTCAAGGGGACTACCAGTTTTGGTATACACTATATAGTATGATCTTCCTTGGATTTTGTTGTTTACATAGACTCAGATTGGGCATACAATAGCACTGATCACAAGTGCACTTTAGGATATTTCCTTTACCTTGGATCAAAACCTATATGTTGGTCAAGTAAGAAACAATCAACAATTTCTCTATCATCGACAGAGGCAAAGTACACGGGTGTAGTGAATGTTACTACTCAATCTATTTGGTCATAACACTTTCTTATAGAGTTGGGAGTTCATTTTCACCAACCAATAGTTATATGGTGTGATAATCCAAGTTCTATATAGATGTGTTGAGACCCATTTTATAGGAAACAAAACAGGCATAGTGAGGTTCATATGCACTTTATTCGAGGATGGATTTAGGATGGAGTCATTGATATGCAGTTCAATCCATATTCAAAGCAGTTGGCAGACATATTCACAAAACCTTTCACCAAACAAAAGTTTATCTCATTGAGGGACATTCTAGGAGTGAAGGATACATTATTTTAGCAACTAAACATGTTAGCATTCTTTACTTGTTAGTAGCATATTTTGAGGGGGGGGGGGATGTTGTTCCCACTGGGGTTTCCCTTTAGTGACTTTCCATAATTAGAAAATTCTCAGTTAGTTAGGAATTTAGTTCCATTCTTGGACTCTAGTCTTATTCTAGGATATTTTTTCTATTATGGAATGCATTTTGACTTCATGTGAAGTTCTCACTAAGTTCACACCTGTATCCTTTTCTTATTATTAGCAACTTTTGATTTTAGTTAACTGTTGCTATTGGGAGAAGTTATTTTTTTACTTGAGCATGCACATGGAAATTCCAACCTAGTGCGCATTACTCCTCATGTGGAGAGTCCTATATATTGTACTCATTATCAAGGATTAATACATTGTGATTAGATTTGGTTTCTTAGTCTCTTATATGTGAATATTGATTCTATTTTTCTCTCTCCTCTCTATCTTTTGCAATTAGCTAGTGTATTATTTCGTTCTCACAATTAGGTCTTGGATTGTGGTTTAATCCTACAAGACATAGTGAAGTACCTGTGACCAAAATTTAGTTTTTTTTATACAATTTCGAAGATATAGGCTGTGGAATTTAGTTTTTTTACTAGTCCTATAATTAGTCTCAAATGAGTATATTGGTATTTTCGATATAATTTTGTTTCTAGGATGTGTCAAATATATTTTGTTTAGGAAATTGAGGACACATGGTGAAGAACTTGTGATAAAAAATTTAGAATTTTTTCACTATACTTTCAGAAACAAAATCTACAGAAAACAGGGTTTTTGACTAATACCGGAACTAGTCTCAAACAAGTGTTCTTGGTAAAATTGTCACATATGAAGCTAGAAAAGTCCAAATTGAGTTCCGCCAGTTCCATTGGAAATAAGACACACCATATAAATTTGAGTCCAATTTTCATAAGTAAATATGAAAAATTGGACATGTTGAAGGCCATACAAGTTTACTCTCTTGAAAAGGACAAAAAAACAAGTTTTTGGAATGTCACCACAACTTTCTCTTTGCATGTTAGAAATTGGTAAAACCTATGACAATATAGAGAAGACATATTAGACTACTACATGTAAAACATTTAGACATATTGAAGTTTATATATTCAATTTGTATAGCCATGTTGAGGCCTCTGTTGAGTCACTGAATTACCATAATTTTTACCATTATTTCACATCATTTTCCTTCACTTTTAATCATTTCCCACTTCTCATAACCTTGTATTAATTCCATTTTAATGCTTTATGTGGATATTTTCCAATGCATTTATTTTAGTATTTTAAGTGAATTTATGATTAAATATTAAATAAATAAGATGTTCTCACTTAACCTTGAAAGTTGGGTTAGTTTGGTGATGATTATAGGTCAAATCATAGTTTGCAACAATGCTTATTTTTGCCACTTAGCTCCAAATTCGAATTTCATCTTCAACCATTGAAGATTTGTCATATATTTGTATCATCATCAACTATCTTGGACGTTGAAAGAATCTTGAACCATATACAAGATGAGTGTGATTTGATTTGAATTATTAACAAAGATCATGAGAGAAAAGTGGATATGAATTTATTATTTCCTTATCTTATTTTCAAATAAAATTATGTATGAATAAGAGTTCCTTCTCCATTGCAAAGAGAGGACTCTTGGAGCACATGTCCATTGTAACACCCTCGTCCACCCAGGTCGGGCCATGATACTCCAAATAATGCTCTGATACCATTTTCTAACGTCCCCAACCACCACACAGGTCGGGAAATGCCACAGAGGAAACATCTCTGATATACATATATATGATGAAATTTTAAATAGACATAACATTCTTTTCATACACATATTCATGCAAAAGAGACAATAATACATACATGCAATAAACACAGGCAATTTGGATAACATTATAACACATGTACAAGATACACATCACACAGAGAACAAAGATTTGGTACTTATCTTTTAATAGATGAAAACAAACTACGTCCAAACCTTCCACGAAACTCCCAGCCTTAGACCATGCTTCTCATCATGCTCAACAGTGGATCACCCCCAATAGGGGACTAAACTCCACCCAGGGAAAAGGAATCCTAGACTAGGTTGAGGCTACAAAAAAATGCACAGAGCAACTAGAAGGATTCTCTCCAAGGAGACTACTTATGCCCATTGCTAATAGACTCTCATTCCCCACATGCCTATCTCACCCTAGTAGTATGCACCTTCATTATTCCATAGTTCATCGGCTTCTCCACTTCCCTTCGAGGGCTTCAGCAATAGGTCAGATCAAGAATTCTCAGAGCTTCATAGCTAGTGTTGGAATCCCTCCAGGAGAAATGACTTCCTAGATAACTCTCTCACCTGGAGAGAGTTGCCCACAGGCATGAAAACCTGCTTCTTTAAACACGGGCCTGACAACCCGCATATTCAACCATGAGCATGACAACTCACCTATTCAATCCACAACAACCCAAAATCTGGTAAGTCAAGGGGAAGACTCAAGAAAATTACAAAGGTTCACAAAGGCGGACATGACTCTGGTTGCGTGCTTGTTCAGTGTGTGCGTGAACTACACAAGGGATGGCTGGAATGATGAGGATGGAATTGTGGGAGACTAAATGGGAAGAATGGTCATAATGTTGAGAGAGATCAAGGAAAAATATGGTGAGAATGGTCAACTTGCAGAATCGTGAGAGAGTTGACTAGTGAGAGCGAACTCCTCAGGAAGGTGGCCAGAATGGTTCGTATGCAAAATTGTGAGAGAGATGAAATGGTGAGAGCCAACTCCTCAGGAAGGTGGCCAGAATGGTTCGTGAACCCCAACAATGGTGGAAATTCCCACATAAAATTGCATGTGTCCTGGGTGACACTTGGCTCTCCAGGAGCACGTTCCTCTCCACTTGGAGTTTGTTCTTCTCCCCAAAGGAACTTAGGATAAATGGGTTTATTTCCCAACTTTAGTATTTTTTAGGAATACATTATAATATTCCCTTGGGTTAAGCCCTCAATATTATCCCCTCTTTACTAGCCTCTCAGCCCCATCCCTTTCCCTACCCGGTGGAGCTTAGTCCCCCATAACTCTTTTTTCATGGTCGGTCTACATGCAATGATGTTTTTTATTAATAATCTGCATAATTAGATATACAAAATCAGGCCCACTAGCCTTAGCATCTAGGCTCTCTGGCCTAATAAACACATAAGCCTACCAACTTATAATTACTTGGCTCACCGACCTATAAACATCATTGCATTTCACAAGGGCTAGAGCTTGGGGTATTACAATCCCCTCCCCTTATTTTTGCATTGTCCTCACTACAACTCATTTACATAATATAAACAAGATTTTCAAAATCTTCAAAAACATATGGGTATTATGCCCGCATTTCATATTCATGCTCCCATGTTGCGTCCTCGGAACGGTACCAGGTCCATTGGACCCTTACAAGACCTATGGCTTGATTCCATAGCTGTTTGATTTTTCAGTCCAGAATGCATACCTGATGCACTTGAAAAGCTCTTTCTTGCTCCACTTGAATAACATTCCAATCAATAACATGATTAACATCAGGTATATATTTCTTAAGCAATGACACATGAAATACATTATGCATATACATAGATGTAGGCAATGAAAGCATATAAGCTATTGGAACAATCCTCTCTAGGATTTCAAATGACCCATAATATCTGGCTGCCAACTTGGAACAGTTTCCCAACTTTAGGGAACTTTTGTTGGCTTTGACCTTCAAGAAAACATGATCACCCACTTTAAATTCCCTATGATTTTTGTTCTTGTCCACATAGATTTTCTGACTATCTTGGGTAGCCTTCAAATTCTATTTAATCTTCAACATTTTCTCTTCCATTTCCTTGAGCAACTCTGGCCCAATTATTTCTCTATTAGCTAGGTTGTCCCAACTTATCGGGGTGTTTCACTTTCTACCATAAAGTGATTCAAACATTCTCATCTTCACTGATGCTTGATACCCATTGTTGTAGGCAAATTCTACCAAGTGTAGATAACCTTCCCATTTAGATGGTTTTTCCATGACATACATCCTTAGCATATCCTCCATCACTTGGTACACCCTTTCTATTTTCCCATCAGACTTAGGATGATAGGTTGTGCTGAAGTTCAGATTTGTTCTGAACCCTTTGAATAACCCCTTCCAAAAATTTGAGGTAAACTTTGGGTCTATGTTAGACACAATTGTCTTAGGTATGCCATGCAAGCATGCTACTTCCCTCATATAAATATCCACAACATTAATTTCCTTGTGAGTAGTCTTTAATGGAATAAAATGGGTAGCTTTAGTAAGATTATCCACCACCACCATGATTACATCATGTTGCTTTCTTGTTTTGGGAAATCTTGTGATAAAATCCATTGTCACCACTTCCCACTTCCATTGAGGAATGGGTAATGGCTGCAGCAACCCAGCTAGGTGTCTATGCTCAGCCTTGACCCTTTGATACTCTTAGAATTTAGCTATGTATTCAATGATCTCCCTCTTCATGCCTGACCAATAATATTGTCTCTTGACTGCTGAGACTATTTTCTAATATCCTGGGTGTTCTGCATAAGGTACATTATTCATTTCGTTTAAAATCGCACTCCTCAATTTAAGAGAATTGGGTACATAAACTTTGTTTTTGTACAAGAGAATTCGATCAATTCCCAATTCATAATTGATGCAGGAGCATCGCCTTCAAAGTTAAAACGCAAGTGTGGAGGCAAAGGAACGACATCTCAGCATGACAGAGTTTCAAATGAGAAATTAACTCAGAATTGAATCAAGTTGTTGAGATATTTTTGAAAGCAACATTTTTAAATATGTCGTGTTTGTAAAGTCATGAAGGATTGTAAGGGGTTGTAGATATGGAGTGTTGACTCTTATCTGGAAATAAATGTTAGTTATTGTAATAGGAAAAAGTAGGTAACTGCTAGGATTCTGATAGGATAGGTTACAGACAGGACAACGAGAACTTGGGGAGACGGTCCCTAGATAGTTTGTTGTTGTAAAGTAGATGGTGAGATTATGAGATAGGAATATAGAGATCAGGAGAGCAGAGTAGAATAAATACTATGTAATTTGTTTCATGAATGAATAGAACAGACAAAATTCTCCCAAATCCTTGGACTGTGTTCATTTGATGTATGAATGAATGAATGTTATATTATGTGTATGTGATTTATTCCATTTTCGTTCATGTACGATTGTTCGAGAAGTTGATAGTATGAAATTGTGACGAAACTGGACGAGTTTCAATTGTTTCTCTTCTGACAATCATATGCAAGGTGTGCATATCGAACATAAGGAGTGCATCGATTGAGTCTCAGATTGACTCAGGGGAGTTCAGAGAGAACAAACTTAGAATAGGTACAAGGTGTGCAGAACGTCAAGAAGTGACCAAGAGTCGAACAACCAGAACATAGGAACACCAGGTGGGCGAGAAGAATTTATTTCCAAGAAATCCTTCAAACCAAGTTATCGAAATCCCGAGAACATAAGGTGTGCATGGGAAATCGAAAACCCTTTAAGGATGAAGCTCAGAAGGTATAACACTTTTCATAAGTGTTAACGAGATCCAAGAGTCAGACTCATAGGAGGAGTAAAGGTTTGAAACCTTTGAACACTTAGAAAATATTCTAAGTCACAGAGAGATCAGAAGCTTAGGAGAAGGAGCGATAGTGGTCGTTGGATCACAGTGCAATGGATCAACAACCGTCTGATCAGAGTAAGGTGCATGAGCCTTAGAGCTTCACACATTCATAATAGATAGTTCACCAAGGATTGAGAGCTGAGATTTCCGAAGCCCGAAGAGCTGAAAACTCGAAGTAGAATCTCAGTCATCTGATCGCAGGTACAGATCTAAGCTGTAAGATTGTTCGGGGTAAAATTCAATCGTCGGGTCACCAGAGTGGATCTGAGATGTCAGATACCATGATTCTGGGAGGAGGCAAGTTTGAAACTTGAGATTTCTGAAGCACAGAGAGCTGAAGAGCCATAGAGAATCTGGACCGTTGGATCCAGGAGGACAGATGTTGACAGGTTAAAATATCCAAAGGAAGGCAAAGGTCAAAGTGTTGAAACACACGAAGCCTGAAGAGTTGAAGAGTCGGGATCCCTCGATCTATAAGTGGAAACTTGTCAACAGATCGTGAGCTCCGAGTGAATTTGTTGAGGAGTTTTAGTTGAGAACTGAGACTACCGAATCCCAAAGACCCAAAGTGATTCAGAGCCATCGGATATAGGAGGGACGTGGAATAGATCCATGCACTCAGGGTAAAGTCCTGAAGTAATCCTCGATCGTTATATCAATAAGACATGCGACCGAAATTCACATACTTCGTGGGGAGAGAAAAGTTGAGAGTTGAAAAGTCTGAAGTCCGGGTACGTGAAGGGATCACAGTCGTTGATCCGAGGAGGACAAGCATCAGTGGATTAAATTCTTCAGATAAAAGACAAAGGAGGAAAGGGTTGAAATTTTAGAACTCTGGAGTCCAGAGTTCCAAAGTGATCAACACCATTGATTTCGGGATAGGTGTCCACAGATCATCAGCTCTAGGGGATTGGAGTATGGAAGAGAGATGGGTTTGATATTTCAAAACCATGAAGTTCAAAATTGCAAAGAGATCACATCCATTGATCTTGAAGGGACAGATCTGGCCAGTGGATTTGGAAGATGCAGATCTGAACCATTAGTTTAGGCAGTATCATCAATATCATGAGATCAACAATCCCGTAGCATTCCAAGGACAGGGGTTGTGCGGAGTTTAAAACATTAAGGGTGGATTGCAATCCAAATAGTGGTTTCATCAGAAGGACATGTGGGGGATTGAGGAGAATTGTGGGCCGAAAAATATTTTGACTTCAAACCGCTTGTGGTTGTGTCTGCAATCATGTAGTCATCGCCAAGGTCACATCAAAGAGGGGCTTATCAGAAAATGAGTTAGCGCCCAAAACTCTAAGAGATTTAGAAAGCGTGAAAGGAAAGGTCGCAATTATCATAAGACCGCACCAGAAGGCTGAAAGGACTTGTGTTTGATTAATACGTGGGACTATCAAGGTCCTAAAGAGTCATTTGACTCAGATAATTAGATATCCTTTGACTGTGAGGTCATGTAGCCCGACGGGGGAGTAGAGGGGCTGCATCAGGTGGTATCAGAGATGATTTTGAGTTTTTTTGTAGACAACAAACAAAAGGAGAAATGAGGTAAGTTGATATCAATTGTGGTATCAAGAATTTGATTTTTGTTTGTAGGTGACGTAGTGGAATCATGCCACCTAGGGGGGAGTAAAGAGAATGCAAAAATGGAAGAAGAAATGAGGCGACTCCGAATGAGACTGGACACCATGGAAACAATGCAGAGAAGAGCACTAGATGCTGGAGATAACAGTGAAGTTGAGAGTGAATAATAAGAGGTTGAAGAAAATGTAGCAGAGGATGTTGCATAAGATCTCTTAATAAAAGTTGTTTCAAAGATCGGAGCTAGAGAAAGAATAGAGGTACCAATGTATGAAGGCAATTTGGAATTTGAAGAATTGTTAGATTGGGTACGTGCTATGGAAAAATACTTCAATTACGAAGATATTGAAGAAGACAAGATGGTGAAGCACGCAGTGACAAGACTGAAAGGTCATGCAGCGCTATGGTGGGATGAACTGCAAGCCGAACGTAGGAGCAATGGTAAGAAAAAAATTAAAATATAAGATAAGATGGTAGCTAAGATGAAAGAAAAATTTATCTTGAAGGACTATCAAATCAATTTGTTCAGGATATTTCAGAACCTGAGACAGAAGAGCATATCAGTGAAGGAGTACACTGAGGAATTTTACAAATTGAACATCAGGGTCAGACAGAAAGAGAATGAAGATGAAAAGACAGCTAGATACATCAATGGGACGAGATATGGAATACAAGAGGAGATAAGCATGATGTCTGTTAGTAAAGTCAAGGATGCTTATCAAGCATCCTTGAAAGATGAAGAAAAAATGGACAGAAAACAAAGCCAACGAAGCAGAGGAGGAAACTCAAGAAAAGGTAAGGGAACCAACAGAGAGAAGTTCTAGAAGCCGAAGCATGAAGCTGACAAACAACATAATCACCATGAGAAAGGTGGAAGTTCTAAAGAAGGACAACATGGTGGAAGAAGCAATTTTCCAGAGGAAGAGGAAGAGGAAGAGCCAGAGGAGGCGTAGTTAGATGCTATACCTGTGGAAAGAAAGGAACAAGTCTTGGGAATGTCTCAATAGAAAGAACGAAGGAGGAGGTGAAGCACACGTTGCTGAAGCACAGAAACACATGGAAGCATAAGCAACAAAAGGAGGAAAGAACCTCATGATGAGGAAAATTATTATTAAACTAGAGAAGGATGTATAAGAACCAGTTCAATGAATGAGTCTATTCATAACTGCTTGCAAGACGAAAGACGGAGTTTGCAAGGTGATCATAGACAGTGGGAGCACTAACAATCTAGTATCCACAAAGATGGTGGAGAAGCTGGAGTTGAAGACAACTACACATCCAAACTCATACAAGTTATCATGGTTGTAGAAAGAACATCAAGTGATGGTAAGTCAACAATGCCAAGTTGAATTTAAAATATGAGGTTATAGGGATGAAATATTGTGTGATGTAATTCCTATGGATGTCTGTCATATTTTATTGGGGAGACCATAGCAATATGATAAAAAAATTATTCATGATGGGAGAAAGAATACTTATACCCTAGAAAATAATGGTAGGACACATATGTT
>CBVK0103568745.1:0-11940 GCA_900067695.1 Picea abies
AGGTGCCTAAGGGGGAGAAAGTGCCTAATGTGAGTCCTAGTCATTTAATTTGTGAGATGCAAATTAAAAGGTGACTTTATGATTAAAGTGAGGGTGAGTGAAGAGACACCAAATCTTAGCCACCCATCTAATCTAATCTCAATCGTTATATTAGAAAACCCCTCACCTTCCCTCATGAGGTCGACTAGGGAAAGAGGGCACACCCATTCTTGGGTAGTTCAAGCATTCTTGTTGAGAGAAAATGAGATAGCAAGAGAGGAAGTCACTTGGTGAGAGACCAAGGAGAGGATCTTTGGTGAGATGCCAAGAGCAAGAGAGAGGTTGAGCTGAAGAAAAGAGACAACATTTGCTAAAGGAGAGCATGCATCCCAAGGCAAAGAGAAGTACAGATTTCAGGCAGTAGACAACAAGGAAGAACAGGTCGTACCGTACGGATTTGTGGAGGTCGTACAGCATTTAATGTGCACCGAAATCGAGGAGGACAATAGCTGCAATTTTTGAGAGTATTGGCATGCATTCCAAGGCTGTCGTACAACATTTGTTGGCACAGAAATTGAGGTAACTACTGTAATAAATTTCTGAGTGTATTCCCATACAGTCCGTATAGTTTGGCATGAATTTTGAGGGTCGTACAAGATGGTTTACAAGGAGCTTTTCATGTTAGGTTTTCCGTATAGTCTTAGCAGATTTTTGGCACAAATTTTGGGATAGTCCGTATAGCATTAATTGCTGGGAAAACCGTATAGTTGTACGGATTTTTGAGACAAAAATCGAGGAGCATTTCCAGGACTGTTCAAAAGGATTTTAGTGAAAGAAAGTCTAGATGAGTTTGTGTAAATTTCTGAAGATGAATATGCTATAAAAGAAATTTCTCAGAAGCTTATAAATAATAAAAATCCCTCTCTCACTGGTTTTTCCCTTGTGGGTTTTTCCAGGGTCAAAGTTAGATCGAAAATATTTGTGTCTATATTTTATGAGTTTTGCATACTGCTGATATTTTATTTCTACGTTGAAAACGATGTTCAGAATCCTCATGTTTCAGTTCTAAAGTTTATTTTCTGTTAAGTTTTTATATGTTGAAACAATGCTGAGACATATGCTGAAATAGTGCTAAGACATATGTTGAAACAATGCTGAGACATATGCTAAAATAGTGCTGAGAAATATGTTGAAACAATGCTGAGACATATGCTGAAATAGTGCTGAGACATATGTTGAAACAGTGCTGAGACATATGCTGAAACAGTGCTGGAACATATGTTGAAACAGTGCTGAGACATATGTTGAAACAATGTTGTAACATATGTTGAAACAGTGCTGAAACTGGGTTTGGCATTTAACTTTGGTTGAAAAATCAGTGAGACTGAAACTGGGTTGGGGTCTGAAACTTTTACATGGTATTAGAGCTGAGTTGAAGCGAGGTAGAAATTTCAGCAGACAGAAAGTAGGTACAGTAGTCACTTCACAGGGTAGATTTTTGAATTTGTGAGAAGTTTAGAAAGGGTCCATAGGTAGGACAGAAGCCCAAGGGTGAAGGGAAGAAAGACATGAGCAAATTCAAGTGATTTTCTTGCCAGTAGCTTCAACAGAGGTGGATGAGTTTTCCACCAAGTTTGACAAGGAATTTTCCTTGATTGCATGTCTATCCTCGAGGACCACTACTCCCAATACTTGGTATATTGACAGTGGTGCTTCTCGCCATATGACAGCAGTTCGTGAGCACTTGATGGATCTTACTCAGTGTGGAGATGCAGAGGTAGTGCTTGGAGATGACCAGGAGGTCAAGGTGGCTGGTTGTGGGACCGTATCATTTCGGAGGGAGTCTTTTCCTCCCATGATTTTGACAGAGGTTCTTTATGTTTCGGGCTTGAATAAGAACTTAGTGTCAGCTTCTACTATTTAGGAGAAGGGCTATGAGGTCTTGTTTCGTGATGGGCAGGTGCTTCTTTTCCCCAGAGCGTATAGCATCATTTCAGCCAAAGTGATTGGTACTAGACATGAGAGGTTGTACAAGTTCTTGTTCTAGCTAGTGCGAGCATTGATTCATTCTACCAGTAGCAACAATGACCTATGTGAGATATGGCACAGGAGGATGGCACATTTGCACCATGGGGCTTTGAGAGTTCTGAGGGAGTTGGTGATGGGAGTTCTAGATTTCAGTTCAGAGCACCATTAGTTGTGCAAGGTGTGTACCATGGGAAAGTACACCAAGACTGCTTTTTCGAGCAGTGACAGTAGAGCAGAAGGGATACTTGATCTTATACATTCAGATGTATGTGGCCCAATGTCTTCGGCATCGTTGACTAGATCCCTATACTATGTTGTATTCATTGATGACTTCTCTTAGAAGTCCTGGATTTTCTTCATGAAGACCAAAGGACAGGTCTTCAGTTAGTTCCAAGAGTTCAAAGCTCTTGTGGAGAACCAGACAGAGAAGAAAATCAGAGTCTTGAGATGGGACAATGGGGGTGAGTATACCTCCAAGGAGTTTATGGATTTCTGTGCAGGAGAGAGCATCAGGAGGGAGTTGACTGTTCCTTACAACCCACAGCAGAATGGGGTTGCTGAGAGGAAGAACAGGGCCATTTTTGGGGCTGCGAGAGCCATGCTACATGATCAGGGGTTGCCACTATTTCTATGGGCTGAGGCATGCTACACTGCAGTTTATCTACAGAACAGGAGTTCTCACAGGGTTGTGGGGAGCATGACTCCTAAGGAGGCTTTCTCTAGGAAGAAGCCTATGGTGAGTAACACTTTCCTTGGTATGAGGGAGTGTTAAATTTTTAATTAAAAATACTGCTGATATTTTATTTTTGCGTTGAAAACGATGTTCAGAATCCTCATGTTTCAGTTCTGAAGTTTATTTTCTGTTAAGTTTTTATATGTTGAAACAGTGCTGGAACATATGTTGAAATAGTGCTAAGACATATGCTAAAACAGTGATGGAACATATGCTGAAACAGTGCTGAGACATATGTTGAAACAGTGCTGAGACATATGTTGAAACAGTGCTGAGGCATATGTTGAAATAGTGCTGAGACATATGCTGAAACAGTGCTGAGACATATGTTGAAACAATGCTGAGACATATGCTGAAACAGTGCTGAGACATATGCTGAAATAGTGCTGGAACATATGCTGAAACAGTGCTGAGGCATATGCTGAAACAGTGCTGAGACATATGATGAAATAGTACTGAGACATATGTTGAAACAGTGCTGAGACATATGCTGAAACAGTGCTAGAACATATGCTAAAACAGTGCTGAGACATATGTTGAAACAATGCTGTAACATATGCTGAAATAGTGCTGAAACTGGGTTTGGCATTTAACTTTGGCTGAAAAATCAGTGAGACTGAAACTGGGTTGGGGTCTGAAAATTTTACACATCTGGCCCGTGGATTTGGAAGACGCAGATATGAACAATTAGTTCAAGTAGTATCGTCAAGATCGCGAGATCGACGATCTCGTAGCATTGTGGGGATAGGAGTGGCATGGAGTTTAAAACATTGATGGCGGGTTGCAATCCAAGCCGTGGTTTCGTTAGAAGGACACATGGGGGCTTGAGGAGAATTGTGGGCCCAAAATTATTTTGACTTCAAACTGCTTGTGGTCATGCCAGCAATTGCGTAGTCATCGCCAAGGTCACATCAAATAGGGGCTTATCTGAAAAGGAGTTAGCGCCCAAAACTCTGAGAGATTTCACAAGCGCGAAAGGAAAGGTTGTGAGTATCATAAGACCACACCAAAAGGTCAAAAGTATTTGTGTTTGATTAATACATGGCAATATCAAGGTCGTAAAGAGTCGTTTGACTCAAAGAATTAGATATCCTTTGATCAGGAGGTCATGCAGCCCTAGGGGGGTTGCATCAATAATTTTCAACTTTCTGCTGCATTTTACCTTGCTGCAATTTTGTTGCCAATTCCATGTACTGCAAATCAACTTTTGCAGCCTCAAAAATTCTTCCTTTAAGGTCTGTTTGATACATGCTAATGGTTGTAGCATGTAGTTCATGCACTCTCCTGTTGAGTGCATCAACCACTTTGTTCTCCTTTCCTTTGATGTGCTTAATATCAAAGTCATACTCACAGAGGAATTCCAACCATCTACTTTGCCTAGCATTCAAGGTAGGTTGGTCAAACATGTACTTCATAATATTATGGTATGTCCTCAACTCAAACCTCTTTCCCATGAGGTAGTGCCTCCACTTCTTCAAAGCGTGCACTATGGATGCCAACTCCAAATCGTGAGTGGCATAGAGCCTTTCATGCTCTTTCAATTTTCTGGACTTGAAACATATCACAAACCCATTTTGACTAATGACTCCTCCTAGTCCTTCTTTGCATGTGTCTGTGCAAACCAAAAAATCTTCATTTGGATCTGCAATCTTCAGAATTGGAGCACTGGTTAACATTTTCTTCAATTTTTGGAAGCTCCTTTCACATTCTTTTGTCCATCGAACTTTACCCCTTTTCTTTGCAAGGAAGTGATTGGGTGAGCTATTCTCAAAAACCCTACAATGAACCTTCTGTAGTAGCCAGCTAGACCCATGAAGGATCTGAATTCTGTCACGTTCTTAGGTGATGTCAACCCTTTAATGGCCTCAATATTTTCAGGGTCCACTTGTATCCCTTTTTCAGATATGATATGCCCCAAATAGTGAATTCTATTTTGATAAAATGAGCACTTGCTCAATTTGGAATACATCTGATGCTCTCTTAGAACTTGCAACACCATTGTTAGATGATGCTCATGCTATTCTTAATACTTGGAATATACAAGGATGTCATCCAAAAAAACAATGCCAAACTTGTCTAAATATTTCCGGAAAACACCATTCATTAAGCACATAAAAACAACTGGTGCATTTGATAATCCAAATGGCACCACTGCAAACTCATAATGACCATACCTTGTCTTGAAGGTGGTCTTTTTGATGTCTTCATATTTAATCCTTACCTGATGATATCCTAACTTGATATCAATCTTTGAGAATATACTTGCATCCTTCAACTGATCGAAGAGATCATCAATTCTTGGAAAAGGATACTTGTTCTTTATAGTCACTTTGTTCAACTGTCTGAAATCGATGCACAATCTCAATGTCCCATCTTTCTTCTTCATGAACAATACTGGGGCACCCTAAGGTGACACACTTAGGTGTATACACCCCTTCTTCAAAATCGCTTCAATCTGCATTTGCAACTCCTTTAGCTCCGATGTACTCATTTTGTAAGGAGTCTTTGATATTGGAGCTGCTCTAGGAATTAAATTGATAGAGAAATAAATATCTCTCTTTGGGGGTAGTCCTGGTATCTCCTTGAATAGACCTTCAAAATATTCTAGAACTACATGATCCTCTAGATTTGGCACCTTATCCTTATATGCTTCTTCCATATGGGTTGCAAATAATTGGAAGCCCTTCCTGTAACACTTTTTCAACTACATTGTTGAGATTTCCTGGATAGTAACTACCCTAGGAAATCCTTGGACTGTTCTCCAATTTCATTCCTCATCCAAGAAAGTGAATTCCTTTTTATGACATTCCAATATGGCATGGTGTTGGTCCAACCAATCCATACCAATTAGGAAATTATATGATCCCAAAGGAAATATGTTCAAATCTACCTTGGTACTCAGCCCATTCATTCCCATTGGACATGATTTAACCAATTCAATAACCTTTCTCTTGGATTCTATAGCTAGCTCCACCAACCAAGATTTCACATGCTTGCTTCTTGGAAAAATCAATCCTTCCACTACCTTAGGGTCTATATAGCTATGACTAGCCCCTAAATCAATTTAAATAGTAAAGGCATGGTTATTTATCATACCTTCAAATTCAATCATGTGTGATTGAAACTCAACTTTCTTGTTGTCGAAGGATGCATATATCCTTGGTACACTATTTCCCATGTCTTCCATTGTTTCTACTTGCCGAACATTGTGGACAAATATCACCTTGTCATTTTTGTGAGGACAATCTCTATACCTATGGTCTCCCTTACAGCCCCAACATTGAATGGGTACCTGCCTTGACCTTTTCCCACCTACCTCATCCATTCTATGCTCTCTAAAGAATGGTTGACCTTGAGGAATGTTTCTGAAAAATGGAGGCTTGTTTCCCTTCTTCCTTTGTTCCTTCTTGAACTTCTTCTTGTCCTCCCAAGCCTTTTGGAAAGTATGCTTTCCTTTTTGCTGATCATATAAGCATTTTGATCTCCTTATAGTTTCTTCTAGAGTTTTGGGATCATCATATTGGATTTTATCACTGATGTAAGATGGAAGCCCACTCAAGTACCTCTGAATATTCATTGTCTCATCCTTGATGATGGAGAAATACTTAAACAACTCTAAGATTCTCCTTTTATATTCATCAATATCCATGTTTCCCAATTTAAATTCAAATAACTCTTTCATCTTTCTGTCATAATACCTCTTGGTTAGGTATTTCTTCTCAAAATGCCTCTTGAAATCCTTCCAAGTCACATTTTTCTCCCTGAGGTGTTGTACTTTCACCAGCTGATCCCACCACATGGATGCCTTTCCTTTAATCTGGTAGATGGAAATTATTCCCTCTGCATGAGAAGAATAGTTATGCAATTGGAAGTAATTCCTCATGTCTAGCAGCCATGTCTCAACATCATCCTTCTTATGCTCTCCATCAAAAGTAGAAGGTTTGATCTTATTCACTTCTCCTCTCAACTCATCCACCCCAAACCTCCTATGTTTCCTAACAAGGGATGGGATTGAGTTGTTGTGTGTTCTCCTATGGGAATGATTTTGGGAATGGTGGTGATGTCTTCTACCACTCCTTGAACTTGCTTTCTTCTCAAGGGTCTCGTGACTTCCTTATTTGTTGGGGCCACTCTCCTTATCCAACTTTATTTCAATCCTTTCCAGGCTTTGAATTAACTTCATGTTGAAGTCTTCTTGTTGTTCCTTTTCCTTCATAATCCTCTCATTATCATCCTTGTGGATCTAGACATCTGTCTGTAATTTTCTGAGGGTCTTAGCCAGATTTATGTCTTCCTCCCTTTCTCCTCCATGTCCATTGGAGTTGGTTCCTTCCCTATCCAACTGGAAATTCAACCCTCTGTTTTCATATTTTTGACTGAAGAATACATGAGTATCATCCATCACTTATGTACTATGTGCTGACTCTAATCTGACAACTGTTAATTCTACAAAAACAATGTGCAGCCAACAAAACTTTATTAGGCTAATTGTTCTTAATAATCTCATGGAAACATGAACCATTCTAATTCATTGATATATCAAACTTATTTTCTGTTGTTTCCCTAAGAAATTGATTGTTTAGATCCATTTTCTGGGGAAACAATTATCTTATATTGTTCAATACCTTTCCAATGGCTGCTTCCATGCTCAATTATGAATTTTGAGTAGGAAGTTATGGCTACTTGAACAATTTGTCCCTTTTATGTTGTGAGATCGGAAGAGCGGTTCAGCGCATTGTTGAGATATCTCGGATAGTAACTGCCCTAGGAATCCCTTGGACTATTCTTGGGTTCCCTTCCCCATATAGGAAAGTAAATGCTTTTTTATGACAGTCTAAGACAACATGGTGTTGGTCCAACCAATCCATACCAATTAGACAGTCATATGAACCCAATGACAGGATTTTCAAATATTGCTTGGTACTTATCGCATTCATGTCCAGTGACATGATTTAACCATCTCAACAACTTTTCTCTTGGTTCCTGTAGCCAACTGTACCAGCCAATATTTCTCATGCTTGCTTCTTGGAAAATTTATTCTTTCCACTACCTTATGATCTATATAGCTATGAATAGCTCCTGAATCTATCAAAATTTTAAAGGAACGGTTTTTGATCATACCTGATACTTCAATCATGTGTGATTGAAACTATGCTTGCTTGTTGTCCAAGGATGCATAGATATGTGGTACACTTCTGCCCATGTCCTCCACTGTTTCTTCTTGCTGTACATTGTGGACAAATCCTACTTTATCACTTTTGTGAGGAAAATCTATATACTTATGGTCTCCTTTACAACCCCTACATTGAATGGGTGTCTGCCTTGGCCTTTGCCCACCTACCTTAACCATTTGGTGATCTCTAAAAGATGGTTGGCCTTGAGGACTATTTCTAAAAAATGGAGGCTTGTTTCCCTTCTGCCTCTATTCCTTTTCTACCTCTATTCCTTCTTAAACTTCTTCTTTTCCTCCCAAGCCTTCTAGAAAGTAGGATTTCCTTTATGTTGATCATATAAACACTTTTCTCTCCTTATGGTTTCCTCCAAAGTCTTGGGATCATAATATTGGATCTTGTCATTGATGAAAGATGGAAGACCACTCAGGTACCTCTGAATATTAACTGTCTCATCCTTTATGAAGGAGACATACTTCAACAACTCTAAAAATATTCTTTCATATACATCAATAGTCATGCTGCCCAGTTTTAGTTCAAAGAACTCTTTCATCTTTTTTTCATAGTACCTCTTGTTCATGTATTTCTTCTCAAAATGCCTCTTGAATTCCTTCCAAGTCACTTTTTTCTCTCCGAGGTGTTGCACTTGCAAAAGATGATCCCACCACATGGATTCCTTAACTTTCAATTGATAGATAACAATTCTTCCTTATGCATGGGAAGAATAGTTATGCAATTGGAAATACTTCCTCATGCCCAACAACCATGTCTCATCATCTTCATCCTTCTTGTGTTCTCCATCAAAAGTAGGAGGTTTGATCTTATTCATTTCTACTTTCAATTCATCCACCCCAAACCTCCTATGATTCTTCCTGACAGGGGATGGACTTGCGCTCCTGTGTTCTCTCCTATGGGAATGCTTTTGGGAGTGATGGTGATGTCTGCTACCACTCCTTGATCTTTCTTTTTCGTCTTTTCAATTCTGTCCAGGATTTTTGTTAACTTCATATTGAAGTCTTCTTGATGTTCCTTGACATTCATAAGCCTCTCATTATCATCCTTGTGGCTCTGGACATTTGTCTACGATTTTCTGATGGTATCAACTAGAGTTATGTCTTCCTCCTTTCCTCCTCTATGTACATTGGAGGTGGATCCTTCCATACCCAACTTCACATTCAATCCTCTAATTTCATCCTCTTGACTGTAGACTACCTGTGTATCATCCATCACTTCTACACTCTGTGCTGATTCTGATCTGACAACTATTAATTCTGCAAAAATGTGCATCCAACATAACTTTGTCAGGCTAATTGTTCTCAATAATTTAAGGAAAACACTAACCATTCTGATTCATTAATACATATCAGAATTCTTTTCTATTGGTTTTCTGAGAAATTGACTATTCATATCCAATTTCTGGGTGAACAATTATCTTCTATTGTTCAATACCTTTCCAATGGCTATTTCCATGCTCAATTATGAATCTTGAGCAGGAAGTTATGGCTACTTGAAAAATTTATCCCTTTTCTGTTCTTTAAACAAATTTTTCAGGCGCTAGCCCCTTCCCTTCAACCTTTAATCAGCGTGTGGCCATGGCCATGATCAAGTTCTAATAGTTGGGATCTTACTTCGTGCTTCAGAGTTTCAGGCTTCAGGTGTTTTCAACTCACCACAACACCAA
Source organism: Picea abies (assembly GCA_900067695.1). Taxonomy (NCBI): domain Eukaryota; kingdom Viridiplantae; phylum Streptophyta; class Pinopsida; order Pinales; family Pinaceae; genus Picea; species Picea abies. Next base: position 9,593 of record CBVK0103568745.1, read on the forward strand.
TCTCTCAAACCCCGCACTCACAAAATTCACCATCAACATGGGAGGGATCAACGGTCCCCACTCTCTACCCAAATCAACAACCACAATTAGCTTTAGGAATCTGTTCTTCAGGTTTCCAAACCCTTCAATTCCACAAACGTATGGAGTGACAACTCTCTGGAGTATCAAATATTCTGACACATGTCCACGACTATCAATGGTTAGGATGAACTACGATGCTTTGACTTTTGAGAGTTCTCAACCCACATGACCCCACTTTCCTTCGAAGTGGATAAGCTCTGAAATGTAGGATATGGCACCACGTGTCCCATGCAACCATTAGGGGCCCCACTAGTCATGCTCAAGAAGAGTGCCACATGGTGAAATATTAGAAACGAACACATGGCCCATCATGATAGGTGACATGTGTCGCGCTCTAACTAGCATTTCTATCCTTCAAGGTTCTTAACTCATTGACATGTGGCACACATCCCAAGTTTCCGCATCATCCCTGGTGATTTCATCATGTCACAACACATTGGTGCTTCAGAACTTCGACACTTCGGGCTTCAAAATTTTTTACTTCCACAAGCTCGTTAACTTTTGAATGCCAAACTTCCACACTACTTTATCTTCCGAGGTCCAAATAGTACAACTGTCATCATATAAGATGGTGACATGTGGCCCCACATGTTAGATTTCTTTTGGTCCAACAAGGTTGTCAAATTTCCATTCTGACTGAAACGTGGCATGACTAAGGAAGTCCACATCACCCTGGGTGACATCATCATGCAACGTCACTTCAGGACTTCAAAGAATTCACCTTATCACACCCCCGTTTCTCTCGAACACTGAACTACCAAGAAAGTCGATCTGCTGACATGTGTCTCTTTCGATGAATGGTATAGATTAACTCTAGACTTCAGGACTTCAGTCTTTGGGAGTTTGTGCCTTAGCACCCTTGGTTTCTCTCGAGCATCGAATTCCAAATGACTATGAGTTCTATGGTTCAAAACGTTTTGCATGCAAATCTGATGGCTGAGATATGTTTTCATCACCACTATGCCTTACCACTTTCCCTTGCCTTGATCTACGACTCCTAACTATTCTTTCTCAAATCCAATGGTAAACACTTCCCCCACTGGATATATGGTTTAGAACCACTCCAGGACTTTGGAACTTCAGGCTTCGAACCTTTATTCTCTATAAAACAGAAAATTCACCACGATTGTGAAGTCCTAAATAATTAGGGGTTAACTTTCATGCACTTTTCTCCAGATCTTACAGTTTTGAAGGATCTGCTTCCTTCCAAACATATCCCATGACCCAACTTCAAATCTTATGGTTCCAAACCCATGATTACTGCAAATCTTTTATCTACTATTTTTCTTGAACTGGTATACCTCCTGATCTTCCAAACACGGCCAATGTGTTCTCTTGGCACTCTGGGACGTTCTGAAATTCAAATTTTGTCCCTCTCAACAACAGTTTGCTTCGATCCCTTTATTCCATAACCACTTATACAACCTAATTCAGGCTCAGTTTCGAAAATCGGGCTCTAAACTTCAATTTTGTCCATTTCGACAACAATTCCTTTCTGAAACATTTTCTTCAACTTCCACTTTCCTGGCCCATCTAGGCTTAGTGTTGAAACAAAAGCTCTAATACCATTTTGTAACACCCCCGACCACCCACATCGGCCCATGCTACTCCAAATAACTCTCTAATACCATTTTGTAATGTCCCCAACCACCACACAGGCTAGGAAACGCCACAAAAGAAACATCTCTGATATACATATATATATGATGAAATTTTAAATAGAAATAACATTCTGTTCATACACATATTCATGCAGAAGAAACAATAATACATACATGCAATAAGCATAGGCAATTCTGATAACATTATAACACATGTACAAGATACACATCACACAGAGAACAAAAATTTGGTACTTATCATTTAATAGATGACCACCAATTGAGTGCATACCTTCCATGAACCTCCCAGCCTTAGACCATGTTGATCATCACACTCAATAGTGGTTCACTCCGAGCTGGGACTAAACTCCACCTAGGGAAAAGGAATCCTAAACTAGGCTGAGGCTACAGAAAACTACACCGAGCAACTGGAAGGATTCTCTCCAAGGATCCTATTTATGACCACTTTTCATGGACTCTCATTCCCCACATGCCTATCCCACCCTAGGAATATGAAAATTCACTATTTCACAGTCCATTGGCTACTCCACTTCCCTTCCAGGGATTTAGCAACATGTCGAATCAGGAATTATCAGATCTTTGTAGTAGGTGTTGGACTCCCTCAAGGAGAAATCACTTCCCAACAAACTCTCTCACCTGGAGAGA
>CBVK0103568765.1:0-11279 GCA_900067695.1 Picea abies
TGATCCTTGTTTATGAAGACAAAGACCAATATTTCATTGATCAAAACGCTGATTGAAATTGTATTGAAGGATTCTTTGTCCAAAAGTTCTTTCAAGAAAGACAACAATATGGCTTTTGTATGGTTGTTATCAACAAGCAAGAACAAATGTTAAGATCAATATGTTCAGAGATCTACACTAACTCATCACTATTTGATGATTATGATGAGAAGTTTCAAACACAGGTATTGTTGCTCTTAATTCATGAGAGCACAAGGTTTTTCATCAGTGAACAAGAATAACTATAAGAATTCATCATCATCAAAGAAGCAAAATTTCCAGATCAAAAGTTCAGTCATTTGAGCCAAGACATAATCTTTCATGTTTTTGAAGACCCTTTAGCAGTTTTCCTTGAAGCTTTAAAGGATGTTTTAAGTTTGTTACTTTTCTGTCATTATAAGTATAAATCTCAATTTCATGGTGGATCCCAAATATCTATACAATTGCTTCCTTTTGTGGCTAAAAGTAAGATACAAAGTCATTCAAGTAATCTATTGCTTGCTTGGTTACATTGGAAACTTCATTTCACATGATCAAAATGGTTGCTAGATTTATAATAGGATCTAATTGTACATAAATAAGCTTACGTTCGAGCATTTACTTCAATTTTCAGTTTTAAGTTTGTGTATAGGTTTTGAGTACCAGGACAAAATAAAAGCCATTTTTGATAGAAGAGAATACCATGGTAAGCATGGGGAATTCGATAACCTATGGCTTGGACCTTTCGAGATTATTGCAATTGAAGGAAACAACTCATTCTCTCTTCAGAATTTGGATGGCGACTTGCCAGAATTGCCTGTGAATGGGTGGTTCTTAAAAAAAATTATTCTATTTTAGAAAGTTTCTCAATTTTCTTTCATTGTATATCATCAGTTTGAATTGACATTGACATTTATTTTTACAAAAAAGAAAATAAAAAAAAAACTTCAAAAATATTTTTGAAATAAGTTTATTGGATATGAACTATAGTTTATACAAATTCATTATTATTAATATTATTAATATTGCTAGCAGGGAAAATCCCCCTATTACTATATTGGGTCGAGGTACAGGCAGAGCACTGACTTCCCTTAAAAGATAGTTCTATTCCTAAGCTACCCCAAAACTACCTAAACTTAAATGACAAGAGAGAGGAAAGCAGGTGTACCTTTGGTCCTAACGTCGAGTGTAGGACAAGAGAGAGGAAAGCAGGTGTACCTTTGGTCCTAACGTCGAGTGTAGACCTCTTTCACCTTTGTAGCTTCCTTGACTGTTGGTCTCTTCCCTTACAACCTTGTTATCGACAAACGCTCCCCGAACCAGTTATGGGCTCCTCTTATTACTGCTCCAAGTGCATCATTCCCATACTTGCCTCTCACAACTAGCTGATATCTTGGGAAAAGGGAAAGGGTTGTATAAGGAGAAAGGGTTCGAGGGGGAATGCTGAGGCCAAATCTCAGAAAGGGCTGTAAAACTTGGGCTAGAAGGGGAAGGGATTTTGGCAGAGTTTCTTTGTTCTCTTGCTTGTTGTTGTAAATGGGACCCCAAGACCTCTTTTTATATGAGAAAAACATATTTATTCGGTTTGGGGACGGGCTACAATGGGTGAAATGGTTGGGAAACCCGTGATAGTCTGTAAGCTCCGCTGAATTCCTTGTAATTATATAGCTTTTGCAATTTTGGAGGTTAACGCAAGTTGTCTAGAATGAAGCTCGCGTATGTACGCAAGCTAACTAGTATGCATCTCACGTTTGTACACGGGCTATCAGTTCAACATGGCAGGTACATGTTCCAAAAAATGGTTTTTTAAAGAAGGATCCTCAATAATAATTTGTCAAATTGTGTAAGTGGAAAGGCCAATACCATGTATGCATGGGTAAGGCATTTTTGGAGTATAACAAATATGAATGATCCAATTAAACAAGTTTAGAATTTTTGTTTAAGTTAACAAGTTTATTTGAAATTTAGAATGATTGTTTTAATTTGAACATGATTTATTTCTTGCTTAGTTAATAAATATTCGCTTTTAAATAAATAAATCCTAATGAACTCAAATTTTACTAGAAAAGATTGTTCTAATTAATTATGAAGATTTTCTCTCTTCAGAATTTGGATGGCGACTTGCCAGAATTGCCTGTGAATGGGCGGTTCTTGAAAATTTTTATTCTATTTTAGAAAGTTTCTCAATTTTCTTTCATTGTATATAATCAGTTTGAATTGACATTGACATTTATTTTTACAAAAAAGAAAATTAAAAAAAAACTTCAAAAATATTTTTGAAATAAGTTTATTGGATATGAAGTATAGTTTATACAAATTCATTATTATTAATATTGCTAGCGGGGAAAATCCCCCTATTACTATATTGGGTCTAGGTACAGGTAGAGCATTGAATTCCCTTAAAAGATAGTTCTATTCCTAAGCTACCCCAAAACTACCTAAACTTAAATGACAAGAGAGAGGAAAGTAGGTGTACCTTTGGTCCTAACATCAAGTGTAGACCTCTTTCACCTTTGTAGCTTCCTTGACTGTTGGTCTCTTCCCAAAGATGACCTGCAACAACTTAGGCAAACAACGCTACAAGATATATGATCTCTACTTATCACTGTTAATGTTCAGATATAAACATAGATGCATTAATCAATTAAGCATAAAGACACAATTTATTGGGACATGAAAGAACTCTTTTATTCAATATGAAGATCATAAATATTACAACCTTGTTATCGACAAACGCTCCCCGAACCAGTTTCGGGCTCCTCTTATTGCTTCTCCAAGTGCATCATTCCCATACTTGCCTCTCACAACCAGTGGATCTCTTGGGAAAAGGGAAAGGGTTGTATAAGGAGAAAGGGTTCGAGGGGGAATGCTAAGGCCAAATCTCAAAAAGGCCTGTAAAACTTAGGCTAGAAGGGAAAGGGATTTTGGCAGAGTTTCTTTGTTCTCTTGCTTGTTGTTGTAAATGGGACCCCAAGACCTCTTTTTATATGAGAAAAACATATTTATTTGGTTTGGGGACGGGCTACAATGGGTGAAATGGTTGGGAAACCCTTGATAGTCTGTAAGCTCCGCCGAATTCCTTGTAATTATATAGTTTTTGCAATTTTTGGAGGTAAACGCAGGTTGTCTAGGATGAAGCTCGCGTATGTACGCGAGCTGACTAGTATGCATCTCGCGTTTGTACACGGGCTATTAATTCAACATGGCGCGTACATGTTCCAAAAAATGGTTTTTTAAAGAAGGATCCTCAATAATAATTTGGCAAATTGTGTAAGTGGAAAGGCCAATACCATGTATGCATGGGTAGGGCATTTTTGGAGTATAACAAATATGAATGATCCAATTAAACAAGTTTAGAATTTTCATTTAAGTTAACAAGTTTATTTGAAATTTAGAATGATTGTTTTAATTTGAACATGGTTTATTTGTTGCTTAGTTAATAAATATTTGCTTTTAAATAAATAAATCCTAATGATCTCAAATTTTACTAGAAAAGATTGTTCTAATTAATGATGAAGATTTTGACATGTTATTATTAACCAAAAAGGAGAATATCTCATTTATTTCCTCATAAAAGTTGAAAGGGTATGTTTTAGATAATTCTCTTCTAAATAGAGGCTTAATTGTCAAATTTATACTTGATACTTTCACTCAAGGAATTCCAAAATTATTAATAATAATCAAGCATAAAACTAGTATATTTTGGAAAGATAGAGATTATGACTTAGGGAATGAAAAAAATTATAAGTATACATTATAACTCAGGTGTTTCCAACTCATATTTGATAAACATACATCATCCCTAGGTGTGTAAAACACATTGATTGCACCCATCTCATACAAAGATTAAACAAAATACAAGGAGATGGTGAAAGTAAATTCAATTGGGAATTGCAGGTACCTTCACCAGGGCTATGGATGCTCATTGTCAGTGAAGCGAGGCTTGTGATGTCAAAGTGACTACACCATAAGCTATGGACACTTTTTGACAGTGTAGCAACACCATGAAAGTGAAGAAGGATTTCCAATGAGTATTTTTATTTTATTACTCAATCAAACTAGTTTCCTTAGAAATAATTATATTCTAACCTTAATTAAGTCGTAGTATAAATTATTTATCTATAAAATCTAAAACCTTAGAGTTGATAAATATTGGTGATAAAATTTACTCTTAAGCCATAATTTATTAATGCATTACCTTAGACAATTCTTGAATAAAGTTGAATGGGTAAATTTTTTTATCCTATTATGGTCTTATTTCCATGAACATGTTGAAAATTTTAATTATTATTAGCTCTTTTTTCTATTATAGATAAATTCAATAACTAAGTGAAAAGTTTATTTAATTTATTTAAAGATAATTATTTATTTATTTATTATATATATGAAGGATTGATTTTAGAAAATAAAACTAAAAATAGAATTATGACTCCTTAGCTTAGTAAAGAAGGCACAATGTCCATTGTTCTTTAGTGCCTCGCAAGGAGACATCATTCCCAGTTGAAGCCTAATTTTGTAACATTAAATAAATTTTGAATAAAATTTTATTTTAATATATGTTAATTTGTTTAAATTTTTAATCTTCTTTAAAATTTTTAGGTTTTATTTAAATTTTGTTTCAAAATGTTTTAAAAGATTAAAAAAACATTAATATAGTTTATTTATATATAGTTTTAGGTTTTCTTTAATTTGTTTTTAATAAATAATCCAATAGAGTTTTATTTTTGTTTTAATATATGATTTAATTATGGTTTCTTTTTAAATTTTACATTTTGTTCTTGTTAATTAGTTATTGAATAAACTTTATGTTAGTTTTAAGAAACTTTATATATGCTTTATAACTTTATATTAGTTTTAATAAACTTGATATATTATTAATATTAATAAAGATCATGTTTAGGCTTACATGTTAATGTTTAACAAAAAGTCGGGGATGGGGTGAGGGGCATCCTAAGTATTGTTTTGAGTTAAGTTAAGTGTTACCAATGGATTTGAGTTAGCCTCCCTCCACAATACATAGAAAGCTGACATATGGAATTTTTCAAGCAGTAAACTTTCAACGCTATTTCCGAAGAAATGAAAATGAATCCGACAATTCTAAAACATGTTTTTTTTTTTCATAATGGCCTGAATTGGGTTACAAACAATAAATTTTTAAAAATAACGAACGGTTTGGGAGATTTGGTCATTTTACTAAAAACGATTTTCCCAGATTTCGTGAACAATCAGTTTTCCAAAAAATGCCTAATGCCAAATGGGACGCCTAGTCATTTTGGATAGATGAGACAAAAAAAATACCCCAGATCATAATTTAGTTCAATAATTTCATGTGTATTGGAAATGGTTTTACCTCCAAATCATATTGCATGGAAAATTATTAATGATGAATACTATATGCCAATGTCTATTTTAGAAACAGTTGCACAATCCTAGGCATGAATAGAAAATACGACCAAGATGAAATAATGGTCAAAAATGTAATGAAGGGGGGATGGTTAGGAAATTTTTGGTAGTAGATATTGTGTTCTCTGTAGTGAAGCCCGTGGGCTATGTAATTCTCTCTGATATGAAGGATTAATTTATAGATTCAGAGCTCATTTTCAGCAAAGTGTAATGTTTTCTTTCTATCTTCTAGGTAACACCATGTTTTCCCCCAAGACTGTAATTATGCTAAGACTTCATATGAGGTGATTATGAAGCATGTAATTGTGTTTTAATTAATAAAATACCAAACAACTGACTTACAGGGAACAACCTTGAAAATATTTCCCGCGATACACAAGTGGGAAATGATGAAGCATGGATTGATGAAGTAGACATGTGAGGTGAAGCTGAGATGTTTTAGTGAAGAAAACTTGAAGCTTGTTTAACAAGCCATATTATGCTTCCAAGGCATAAACATGCACCTACCAGTGTACCAAGTTTGTGTGGAACCACGTGAATGGTTATGAGGAACTAGACCGATGGTTGAGGGAGTTAATAACTGACAATTTGGTCTCTTAAGGAAGGAAAGGGATCAACTGAGCAAACTGACGTAGAGGAAACCATGGATTTTCCCCTTTAGGATAACAACTGCAGGCTATGGGTTGCTTCTATAGGAAGTGACGGGAATCCCAAGAGGATTGGAGGAGAGACAACGAACAGGAAGAGACTACTAGAAAGAGAGAGCATGCACGAGGGGCACACACGCACAACTGAACGCAAAAAGAGAGAATAGAGCTTGAAGGAGCTTGAGAAGATCCAACCTGAGAAATAATGAGTGAGAAACTATATCACAGAGTAACAATGTAGTGAACATAGGTGCTCATGAGCACGAATTCAAGAGAAGAAGAAAATGGAGAGCTTTCCTTCAAGAAAATATGAAGCTTGTCCAATTTTATGATGATCACGATGAAACAAAGAAGACCCAGATCTAGACTGGAGAAAAAGAGGGCTATAAATTGGTACTTACTTGACATAAACTAGCACTGGTAAGGGGAGGTCGCCAAGGGATTGTATAATAGAGAAGGGAATCTCTTATGCAGAGGAAATCCAATTGATAAACTACTTGATAAACATGTAGATACCTTGAGCTTAGTGGGAAGGGGGTAACTTCTGCTATTGACAGTGGAGGAATGATCCAGGTGGATATCGGTGGCCACCCACCTTCTCCAACTGGCCCAAAACATGTTTTTGGCAATTTTTGTAATTTACTATTTTTAGCAGTTTTTAACTTCCGGGGCCATTTTGAGGCCCTAAACGATGTTTTTTTAGAAAACGAGGAGCAACATGACTTGTACATTAATGTTTCTCACCCAAAAGTTGTAGTTATCAGATATATGTTTCCAACGAGTTATCATACGCCTAAAACGGAGATCGTATGCAAAAGTTACGACCTCAGGAAGTTGATGCACCAACTTATCCAAACGAGGCCCACATGACTTTTGGAGCTTCATCTCCTAGAGTTAGGTTGTGTGGAACCACGTGAATGGTTATGAGGAACTAGACCGATGGTTGAGGGAATTAATAACTGACAATTTGGTCTCTTAAGGAAGGAAAGGGGTCAACTGAGCAAACTGACGTAGAGGAAACCATGGATTTTCCCCTTTAGGATAGCAACTGCAGGCTACGGGTTGCTTTTGTAGGAAGCCACGGGAATCCCAAGAGGATTGGAGGAGAGAGAACGAACAAGAAGAGACTACTAGAAAGAGAGAGCACGCATGAGGGGCACACACGCACAACTAAACGCAAAAAGAGAGAATAGGGCTCGAAGGAGCTCGAGAAGATCCAACCTGAGAAATAACGAGTGAGAAACTATATCACAGAGTAATGATGTAGTGAACATAGGTGCTCATGAGTACGAATTCAAGAGAAGAAGAAAATGGAGAGCTTTCCTTGAAGAAATTATGAAGCTTGTCCAATTTTATGATGATCACGATGAAACAAAGAAGACCCGGATCTAGATTGGAGAAAAAGAGGGCTATAACTTGGTACTTACTGGACATAAACTAGCACTGGGAAGGGGATGTTGCCAAGGGATTGTATAATAGAGAAGGGAATCCCTTGTGCAGAGGAAATCCAATTGATAAACTAACTGATAAACATGTAGATACCCTAAGCTCAGTGGGAAGGGGGTAACTTCTACTATTGATAGTGGAGGAAGGAGAGTAACCTTCCCGAATCATCCTAATATTCAAAACCAACTGAATAATTCCCCTTGTGGTATCATGGCTTGGCACGGGGGTGGCGTACTGTAGGAAGGAACTCTACAATATAGCCTAAGGTTTGAAGGAAAGAAATCATTTCTCAGTGAGTCGATTGTGGATATTTCCCTGATCAGATAAGTATTTAATTTGATCTGTTTAACTGTGCATGAATGACGTAATTATGTATTTGTTTGATTTAAATCGGAAATGTGAATGCTTAAAATCAATGAATTGAACCCTTGAGTAATTGGGACATGTTTGTTACAGTATTTACTTGATCTGGTAAATTATGAAAAATGAACAAGTATGGGTGGTCTGTATCCCCAAGGATCTTGCAGTAGTAGAGGAAAGCTTGCAAGACATGGAAAAAATATTCATTTGTATAGTGGAATGAGTGCCCTGGTGTCTGGAAGTTCTTTATGAGAAACAAAGTACTTGTGTCCTGAGGGAAAACCAATCCTTAAGTGGAAAGCTTGCAATATATGAAAGAAATTCCTTTTGATGAAGTTAGAGGGTCTTCGACAATCTTCGGGTAGATACCAAACTCTTGAGGACCTGATGAAACCAGGTAGAACCCTAGAAATTGACCACGTCCCAACCCGAACTGTTATTCCAAGAAATACCCATGTTTTGAGTCAGGACTACTCTTAACCGTCGATATAGTAGGGTGACTAGATCTTATCCCTTCGTCGGAAAGGCATCGTTGATGGGAGCGATCGAGTGTCAGGACTCATGTGAAGTTTGACAACAAAGAATACCTTAAGATGAGAAAAGGACCATCGATCTATCGAGAGTGACCTCGGTAATATTTGGACCATTGGCACCAATTACGTCGGCATTAGGGAATAGAAGAGTAATGAAGTTGGACAATGAGTTCTAAATATCGTCGTCATCGACGACGACCATGAAGAGCAAAAAGAGTCGTCAACTAGCACATAGGCAAGAAATGAACTCCATCGTAGATTGTCGTAGGTCTTGTCTAAGTGATAAAATGGATGTGACGTCATGGCAATGTGGTGTGCTAGTTGTTGTGCATATGTTGTCATTGATTTCAAAGAAGTATTGTGCATGGCACACAAAAAAATATGGCGCACAGGTAGTGGAAATGCGTGAAAGGTAAATATAAATGCAGAAGAAGATTGGAAGGCGCAAAGACAACCAAAAGAATGTATGAAGTGAAAGAAAAAAACATTTAATGAACCTTGGATCGAGAGGAAGCTAGTGAGACGAAGTGGACTGCGACAAAATATGTGGAAGTTGCGTGACAGAGCGAACTGCGATGACATATATGGAAGTTGCAAAGATGAAAATTTGCAGGGCACCTTAATCTAGAGTGACGAATGGCAAAGTGGAGTGTGACGAAAGGAATCCCAAGTGACAAACGATAGAGTGGAATGTGACGGGATGAACATAAAAATTAATTGAGCGCACTGGAGAGAAAGTGCGACAAGATGAAGACTTGTGACTTGAGTCTTGTGCTCCCATTTTAGCTATGTATTGAGTAATCCAGAATGTAAATTGCTGGGTCAATTTTGAGGAGATGAGTTAGAGATTATTCGTTGGAATATTTGGTCCATTTGATTTAGTCAAAGAATATCCAGCTGTAACTGGATCTTGATCTGGTCAAGATTTGTCCACATTATAACTATCATGCAGCTACATACTTTATTTAGACAAAATTATAACTGACAGAACTTTGATCTGGTCAAGGTTTGTCCACAATGTAACTTTCATGCATCTACTTACTTTATTTAGACAAAAGTGTAACTAACATGACTTTGATCTGGTCAAGTTATGTCCACAATGTAATTGTTGTGCATCCACTATAGGAAAGGTGAAATCAGGAAAAAACATTACAAATAAGGATGTGCTATGTTCGATTGATGCACAGATGAAAAGAGAAGAAAAAGGATTTGTAATTGTTCAATGAAACTGAACGAGAGACTCATAAGATTAATTTTTGTAGAGAAAAGTTCAGTTATGTAAAAATATTCTTAAACTGATTTCAGGGTGGCAGGGTGGTGCTAGGGTGAGTTGAAGCTCACTAAGGATTGGTGTCCTCATTATTTGCATTAGGTTGGTGCGTGAGAGGATTGGTGTCCTCATTATTTGCGACAAGTTGGTGCCTAAGAGGATTGCTGTCCTCATTGCTTGCGAAAGGTTTGTGCCTAAGAGGATTGGTGTACTCATTTGTGATAGGTTGGTGCCTAAGAGGATTGGTGTCCTCATTTGTGATAGGTGGGTTCCTGTCAATCTGAATAATTGTAAATTTTAAGTTGGTGCTTGCAGAAGAACATAAAGAAAGATGTTATGTGGTTTACTCCTGCATTGGGTTTCCACGTAAAAAAAATTGTGTAATGTGTTTTCTATGTTGTGTTTTGTGTTCTGCATGTATTTCTGATTAAGTAAGCACTTTTAAATAACTTTAATTTGTTGCAAAGGAAAGAAATGGATAAATCTGATACAATATTGATTTACTCCCCCCCCTCTCAGTATTACTGTAATTTATAACAATTGGTATCAGAGCGTAGGTACCTTCAATAAAAACCTAACAACTGGAAGGAAGATCACATAGAAAGTATGTCAAGTCGAGATTATTTTTCTTCTTCAACTAGACCTCCTCTGTTCAATGGAACAAATTTTGCATTTTGGAAAATCAGAATGAAGACCTACTTGATGTCTCTTGGTATGGAAATCTGGCAGATTGTGGTAGATGGTTATAAAATCCCAACTACTCTTCCAACTGATGAAGCTGGTAAGAAAAATTACTATAGTAATGCAAGAGCTATGAATTCCACCAAGGAGGACTTGCAGAAATAGAATTTGTCAAATAATGCAATTGGAATCCGCAAAGTAAATATGGGACAAACTGGTGAACAATTATGAAGGAGACGAAAAAATAAAGTTGACCAAACTTCAAGCTTACAGAATGCAATTTGAAAGCTTAAGAATGAGTGAATTTGGAAAATCAGAATGAAGACCTACTTGATGTCTCTTGGTATGGAAATCTGGCAAATTGTGGTAGATGGTTATAAAATCCCAACTACTCTTCCAACTGATGAAGATGGTAAGAAAAATTACTATAGTAATGCAAGAGCTATGAATTCCACCAAGGAGGACTTGCATAAATAGAATTTGTCAAATAATGCAGTTGGAATCCGCAAAGTAAATATGGGACAAACTAGTGAACAATTATGAAGGAGACGAAAAAGTAAAGTTGGCCAAACTTCAAGCTTACAGAATGCAATTTGAAAGCTTAAGAATGAGTGAAGATGAAAATGTTGCAGGTTTCTTTCTCATAGTAGATGAGACTTTAAACACTATGAAAGGGCTAGGTGAGAATATTGAGAAAGCTATAATAGTTTAGAAGGTACTAAGATCTCTTCCCTCAAGACTTGATGAAAAGGTTTCTGATATAGAAGAAATGCATGAACTAGATAAACTGACTATGGAAAGCCTGCATGGAATTCTAATTGCTTATGAGATGAGGAATATGAAATAATGACCATATCTAAATGATGTGGTCTTCAAGGCATCAGTCAAATCATCAACATCTCAAAATCATGATTCATCAGA
>CBVK0103568793.1:0-13858 GCA_900067695.1 Picea abies
TTGGGTCCATTACCCAAAACTTTGTGCTATGGGTCTTTCTTCAAGAGTTGACATCAATGACAACCAACCTTAATCAACATCATATTCTGTCAAGAAGAAGAGTTTTCTTTCATACAAGCTTATTTAGGTGAAGGACTCTAGGTTGGATATTGAAACCATGTTGACAAAAGACCAAATATGGGAGGTGAAAGTTATGGAAAATATCTCTGGGTGAATGTCCCCTTTACTTGTTAAAAGATTATGATCTCCTTCTTCCATTCCTTTACTAATTAAGCCCATGGGAATTAGTGGTGGAGGAATAAATGCTATTACTAAGCTTGAGTATAGGGACAGTAAAACAGGATACCCAAGAGGTATTTCTCATAGCCTTTGCACACCCAACAATAATGATATGCTCATACAACCTACATAGAACGAGGAGGGTGGTGTCAATGAATCTTATCCTAGAACTAGAAATATCCCATATTCTCAGAGAAATGGGTTAGAGGAAGTGGGGGGCGGAGGAAAAAGAGCTCTCTAGAAAAAATTGACTTAACCTCCTCAACTATGGAACTCTATCCAACTCTTAGAAAAGATTCATTCTCAAAGCCCAATATTGGGTGTAGCGATGTTGATGCTAAGGTTAAGAAATGCTCTAAGGAGGAAAGGATAGGCACTTGCCCAAGAAAATCATCTAGATACCATCTATGTTCCTCTAAGACATTGAATGAAGATGTAAGATATGGGGAAGTGGTTGAGGGATTAGTTTAGAAGAAATGAGTTCTTATACATCTACCCTATGAAGGACATCCATGCTAAAAACAGTTCAGAAGAAAGTTGAATTTGAATTTATAAGTGATAAAAAAACTCTCCATTTTAGGGGCCATTGTAATAGGTATGACCTCAGCCAAAGGTGATTATTGGTTTTCATCTCATTTAATATTAGATATTTGGGTTCCAAATATCTTGTTAATTCATGGGACTATGGAAGACAATGATAGATCTAGAATTTTTTTTTCATCCTTTAAAATTGGAATTTTGTAGCCTTGGACTTGGATGGGAAATCGAGTGGACTCATATTTGGATGGAACTCTTCCTTTGAACTTATAAACTCGTCCATTTTGAATACAAACATTTTAACATAATTGTATTCTTTGGAGATAAGAATGGATAGTTTTTTTATCGACATTTATGGGCCATACAATGATAGAAAGGAGTGTTGGGAGGTTTTACTTGTCCAAGATTTTATCAAGCATCAATACATCATAGTGGGAGATTATCTCAATTTTTACACTCGAAGAGTAGAGATATGGAGAGAAATGGCTAAGATATTGAACTCACTAGCAGACTATTCCACTCATAATATGGAAATATCTAAATTATGTGACATGGAACCCATTTGAATGGTTGTAACCTAGAGGAAACTAAGATGAATTTCTCAAGGAATTTTCAAGAGACACAATAGATTTTTAGTTTCTAAGAAAATGATAGTTGTCTTATACAAAACAAGCCCTTGGGTTTGATTATGAGGTATCTCAAATCATTCCCCTACATTTTTACAATTTGAGAAGGATAAGAAGAATCTTGCAGGGACCTTCATGTTCAACCTAATTTGGCTTGGGGATGAAGAATTTCTCAAAATAGTAAAGGATGAATGGATATTTTTCTCCCATCTAAACCTAGGTAGTGTTATCTAGTAGCTTGTTGAGAATTTGAAGAGGGTTTTAAAAAATCTACTTAACCTAGGCCAAAGCAAATGATCTGCAAACTACCATAGATATTCCACTGGAATAGTTCATCACGGTAGATCTTACAAGTTTCTACAAAATCTTTGTTATGTAGTGTTTACATAAGATTTAAATTTAATATCACAAGATTAGCACTTAAAATAATGAAATAAGTTGAGAATGAAATTAAAGAAGCTAAAACATACATGACACCATCCACACTATGAATATAAGATGTACCATGGGAAACTTAATATGGGAATACCCAACCAAAAGGTGAGAACCATGCCATGTTTTTTTCTTCTTAGATGTGAAATACAAATACAAAGAAATATGAACTCACTATGTAATTTACATAGACATTATGGCCTATATGGTTGCTACAGGGTCTTCTACTTCCTTTGTTCTGCTCACAATATCCCATGCCCTTACTTTACTCAACTATGGAGAAATAATTAATACAACAAGAATGTAACTCATTCCTTTCCTAGCAACCTAATATTTAACATGTCATAATAGTCATCTAGGTTTAGAGTTAGGGTTTTTGCATGCCTCTATAGAAATTTCACAATTAGGGCAATTAATGTAATTCAAAAATTTTACTTCATTTACTTGAGGCTTCTTAGATATAATCCCTATGAACTTTCAGCCTTAGGTTTGATATGAAATATTAAATTACAAAGGTAACATTTCACTTCCCTTGAACCGAATTTCACCCGACAACCCAAAAGAATAAATATTATATTAGTGTACTTCAATACTACAATGCTACAACCCTTAGGGACACTTTTTAAAGCATATAACATATTTGAAATGACTTATTACAATATTATAATAGCAATGTATATGTTATTTTATCTTAGGGATTTGTGTTAAATCACTCGATCAATTAAGTTATATGTTATCTTGAAAATTAGCATGAACAACAAAGGTTGAAATCTACTCAATCATGAAGATAAAATAAGTTGAAAATCAAATTTACAAGTACACAAATTTGGATAGATGGTGTTAGCACATTAACTTGTCAAAGCCTTAGGAGTTGTGGTTTATACCTTACTTGTCAAAGCCTTAGGAGTTGTGGTTTATACCTTAAGTCTGCAAATTTTGCATGTCTCTCCTCCTTTTGCAGACTTGATCGTAAGTTTTCCCTCTGGGCTTGTAGTTTTCTTATGTTCGTCCTCATCTGTTTGATCGACCTGTTTTTCCTTGGTAGCTTTCCCGATAAATATCGGCCATGAACCTCTCTGTTTTCTATAAAATCGATCACTACTCTCTTTGCCTATGTCGTTGATCCTTTTGTTTTCTCAGGCCCCATAGTCATCCAAGTAATTGTTTATAGGTCACAGTCGTGAGCACCAAGTGCAACACGTGAAGCAGTTTGATGTGGTCTCAAATCAAGCGAACGGACAAGGAGTAATTTTTCGCAGTTTCGCGAGATGGAGCGGTCAAGGAGCAAAGTCATCAGATCTCGTGAAACGCGAAGTCACGAAATGATCTAGGCCATCTGATCGTGAATATCCTAGGGTCATTGATTTGACATCGACAAAGTTTCAGAGGATCGGGAATCGGGAGTTCAGGGTTCTCGTCGTTAAGGTGCATCCATAGCCCAAAATCCTGGGACTCGAAAAGCCGATGGTTTCAATCTGAGCCATTCAAACTAAGGGACACATCGTGCCAGATCAACAGGATCGTGATTTCATGGATTAAGTTTCAAAAGTGGAACATGGTGTGAGACCCCTCAGGATCGTGATTTCATGGATTAAGTTTCAAAAGTGGAACATGGTGTGAGACCCCTGAAACGCAAAATCGTGAAGCGTTCGAGAACTGGGTCTGTGGTCTCTGCACGTGATCACATGAGAAGCAGGTCCAGGAAAAGGGGCCAGTGCTCATCGTTAGCCAGTTGTTCATGTTGTCAGGGAAAAGATCTCAACCGTCCATTATGAAGTAGGATCAACAGCCGATCTCAAAGGTTGTTTCACAATTTCAGGCATCGCAATGTTGGAATCAAGTTGGAGTGAAAATTCCCAAAAGGCAAAGTCCCGACAACACCTTTGGATGGAAGCTCCAGGTCGTGGCATGAGGTCACATGCAATATTGGAGCGATAGAGGGGAGTTGCGCCAAAGGCCGAGAGTGCATGTGTTGAATGTAGAAGGAAAACATCATGGCCCGAGGCGTTGGGGTCATTTTGAGGAAGTCATGAGCATCGCCTAAAGCATTCCTGGGTGTCAGGCTACGTCCTGATCCTAATGAAAGAAGTTAATGGAAATGGGGGAGGTAGTTGAAACCTCATTTCACACTAGCTTGCATGTTCTAGGACATATGCAATTCTTCTCATTTGTACAAGTTTTTCTTTAATTGCATTTGGTTGACTTGAGTTGTAGGAAAATGCAGATTTGACTTGGGTTGCACTCGGTTGACTTGGGTTAAATTTTATACAAACAACCAAACCAATTTATTATTTCAGTGGTGACTGCATGCCAAATTTGCATGCACAGCAGCCCAAGGCCTATGGTTGTTGTGCATGATAATTTGGCATGCACAGTAGCCATAAGCCTGTTGTGCATGCCAAGTTGGAATGCCTAGGGATGTTGTGCATGCCAAATTGGCATGCACAAGAGGCCTTGGGATACAAAGCATGCCAATTTGGCATGCACAACATCCCAAGGCCTACTGTGCATGCCAATTTGCCATGCACAATAGTCTTGTGGTTGTTTTGCATTCCAAATTGGCATGCACAACATGCCTTGGGGTGTTGTGCATGCCAATTTGGCATGCACAAAAACCATATGCCTATTGTGCATGTTGTTAGCACATAAACTTATCAGGGTCTTGTGAGTATGTGTTTTCTACCTAGGTCTATAATTTTGCATGTTTCTCTCCTTTTGCAGACTCGATCGTAAGTTTTCCTTTAGGCTCATAGTTTTCAACTGTTCGTCTTCACCCGTTTGATATACTTTTTTTTCCTTAGCAGCTTGCCTGAGAAATATCGTCCCTTAGCCTTCATGTTTTCCCTAAGGCCTATCACCCCTATTTTTTCCTCTCCCACTGATACTTTTGTTTTCTTAAGCCCTCAGCCAGTTATCCGAGTAATTTTTCACAGGTCGCGGTCACGACCACCAAGCGTAACACTTGGAGCGGTTTGATGTGCACTCAAATATAGCGGGTGAGAAAAATTAGTTTCCGACAATGAAGATCCACCAGGAAGATCAGATCAACGGCGATCGGGTGATCGGGATCCTACATTTGCATGAAATATAGTGCCAGAGGTTTGAAATCACGAGGTCCATCCTAGACGTTGGTGTTGCAAAGGACACGTTGTGCACAATTAGTGTTTCGTGGTTTAGCAAGATGGAGTGGTCAAGGATCAAGTCATCAGAACTCGCGAAATGCGAAATCATGATAAGATCGTAGTCGTTGATCAAAGAAGAAAGCTAGACGGTTGGATGTCATCTGGGCCATCTGATCAAAGGGAGCATGTGTCACCTGATCTGAGCATCACGATTTCGCAACTCGGAGGCTTGAGTATAGAATGCAGTATGAGTTCACGAAACGCGAAATTGCAACGTGCCTGAGATAAGAACGAGGTCATGGCCCGAGGTCATGCAGGGCAAGGAAACAAGCTATGCCAAGAAACAAAACGCCCGAGTCGGTCATCGAGAAAGATCTACATGGCCTCAAGTTGCCATAATTGACTTAAAGAGTCATGAGCTCGCTTGGAAAATTCACGGGTGTCAGGTCTCACCCTGATCTCGATGAATGTAGTTAATGAAAATGGGGAAGGTGGTTGAAACCTTGTTTCAGCACATAAATGGAAAGCATGAAAATCTAGCCGTGGAAGGTAGGCTGCCAGCCGAAAGTTCCCTGTCATGGATTTTCACGTGAAACCCATACTAATCTGAACTTGCGTCTGATAGAAGAATGCAAGTGCACCTTGACAGAAGAAGATGCAAATGCCAAGCCTTGAATGGAGTGACTAGAGCACGCTTTTGTAGGGAGCAAGTTGCTTTGAGTATATATACTCAGTTTTTATATTTTTTAATGGTCGATGGTAGAGAAAAGCTCCCAATTTGTATAGTTTTAATGAACACTCTAGCTCTCTGGTCATGCTTTGTAGTCTAAGATTTCTTGTCTAATGACAATTAACTTTCTTATTCCCTCTTTTTTTCCTCCCATACTGAAAGAGTTCATGATTGATCGATTCACTTGAATTATCATGACTGCATTATGATGAAATTTAGATTGTAGTGTTGTTATAATTCCTTTCAGTTCATTTGACACTTAGGTTCAAGAAGATTTTGTGTCTAAGTTTTTCCTCCTAGGTTGCTTGAAGACCTGATGCCTGCAGAAAAAATCTACATTTCCTCACCAAAGTCTTCCTCCTACTCACCCTTACTACAATATACTGACTAAAGTTAAATCATACCTCACCTTCTTGTGCATATCAGTCCAGTTATATGAGTTAAGACGATATTTACTTGAGACTACACTCATTTGACCCATTTATAACCAACCTGTGACATAAAATACTGATGTGTATCAGGCTTACCTCTACTGCAATCCAGGGGTGACTTATGGTGCTAACATTTATGGCATCATTGTCGAGGATGAAATTGAATATTTTCCCTGGGATTGAACGACAAAGCTTACTAGTTTTGAAGGTGCATCAGAACTTGGTACATTTAAGATTGCAACTGTGTACCTGGCGACTCCACTGGTTCAGTTGTGGCTTCCAGAGGCAAACACACGAGATCTACTCCATAGTTGCCTCTAGCAACACCTGAAGTTGACCCAGAGAAAATTATCAGAAAGGGAAAGACCCCTCGAGAAGGTACTTCTACTGCCGAACCAGGTATTTCTGATGATTTCCATTGCCCTCCTGTAGAAACTCCGATATCTTCTTCTCATTCTCCTATTATACAACCTGTTGGAGTTTCCTAAAGTTTAAAGTTTGGGAGTGTTCCTATTGAGTTTTCCCCTCCTGGTTTGGGATTGGAGGGAGAAATCCTTGTCACTCCTCTCTCCCCTGAAATTGTGTCGTGGTTTAGACCCAGTGCCTCAGGAGATTTTCCTACCCCAGGCTTTACCACCCCTCCTCATATTACTATTGTTGCTACTACAGAAAGGGAAACCTATTTTCCCTCAAGCCCTGTAGCATTTTCTCCAAATCCTCTGTTGTGTCCCTTTCCTCTCAAAAACACACCCCCAATTTCCCCTGTTCGAACTCCTTCCCCCCCTAGTTCTCCTCCACTATTATCCCTATGGCAGGAGCAAATCCCCCCATGACTAGAATGGAAGCTATAATAGTTGCTAGGTATTCCTCCCTTGTTTTTCCTCAACCTCTGAATGCCCTCCCAACGGATGGCTACCTTAAGCAGTTGCCCAAGTTCACAGGCGAAGGAGACATAACCGCAGAAGAACAGCTTGAAGCCTTTTACAGTTTTATAGATCATCATGTCATCATGCATGTAGACGTATGGATGAGGATTTTTTTTCATAACCTTGAGAGTGAGGCTAGGAAGTGGTTTAGGGCCTTGCCTCCTGGATCTATAGATGGGATTGAAGCCCTAGATGAAGCCTTATTAAAGAATTGGGGGGACAGAAAGGATTTCGTTTACTATATTACAAAATTTGGATCACTAAAGAAGAAGGAAGGGGAATCCATTTCTAACTTCTCAAAGAGATTTAATAAAATGTATAGCAAAATTCCCACTCAGGTTAAGCCTACAGAAACCTCTGCACATATTACCTATTCTAGTTCTTTTGACCCTGACTTCTGCCTCTTTTTACGAGAAAGGAGAGCTACCTCCTTGGCTCATATGGAAGATGCAACCATTGAAGTAGAATCCAATATTATGGCAGTAAATGAGCTTATGAGTAAGGCTGATAGGGACAGGAAAAAAGGAAGGTCTAAAACTTCAACCTCTTCCTCTATTGCCCACCCTCAAGATGATGATCTTATCAAATTAATAAAATCTCTTGCTGCTGATATGGAGAAGATAAAAATTGAAACAAGATAGGCCTATAGAAACACTCAAAGCGTTGATAACATAGGCACCTTCAGGAGACCTAATAGTGCTCCTCAGATACTTCCAAGAGATCAAAGAGGTCGGGATAGAGACGATAAAAGAATTCAAGCCCCTCTCCAAAATAACTTGGTCACTGATGAGGGAGAAGAGGAAGAGGATGTTGATCCCGAAATCCATTGTCTTGGGGATACCTCCTCATTTCCCCATTTAACTCAATCTGCATACGAGGAGTCTCTAATGGATAGCCAGCTAAATGAGTTGAGTAAAGGGGAAAAAACCAGCCACGCTCCAAAAGATATAATTTGAGATCCAAATAGAAAGAAGGGAAATCAGACATCCCTAACCGGCCTACCAGAGAAGAAACACCTGCCAAAGATATTCCAGACCGAAATAAGGAAAATAAGGCGCAGACCCCCCCACTGGTGGTCAAAGGTCTTGTCCCAGAAGTGAGAGAAATTATGAAGCCTCCCTCCTCTTTCAGCTATGAGCATGAAATATAAAAGATTAGAATCCCTGTACCCATTTCTGAACTGTTCAAGTATGAAGATTTTAGAAAGTGCCTCTCCAAAATGTTGCAGCCCGAGCCTCCATCTCATTCCATAGACTCAGTAAACCTCCAAGATGAGAAGGTTGCGGTTATCCTAGGTCCTTTGGTAGAAGATAGAGACGATTCATCCCCTCCCTTCTATACTTCACTGAACATACATGACAAGGTGATGCACAAATATTTGATGGATTCATGGGCATCTCACAATCTTATGCCTAAGATTGTCATGGAAGAGCTCGGTCTGGAGATTACAAAAGCCTACCATGACCTATATTATTTCGACTCCAGGAAGGTCCAGTGCCTTGGGGTTATCAAAGACTTGGTTGTATCTCTGTTTCAGCTGCCCATGAAAAGTGTGGTCATGGATATCGTGGTGGTGAATGTTCCTCCCAAGTTTGGCATGCTCTTATCAAGATATTGGATAAAAAGACTTGGGGGAACCTTGCAAATTGACCTCACATATGCAGCCATTCCTGTGTTTGGGGGGGAGCATAGAAGATTGTATAGAGAAGCTCAATTGGACTACATTATTAGTGATGAAGCAGACCCCACCAATCATCCTATCTTTGCACTCGATACTGATTTGGGATCTAGTTTGTTATAGCTCACTGATGCTCCTAAAACTCCTCTTGAAATCAGAAAGCAATCCATTTCTTCTCATGAAATACCTCTCCCAATTATTTCTGTGTGGAAAATGTTCTTCGACGGAGCCTCTTCTAGGGAAGGTGCTAGTGTCGGAGTACTTTTAGTGTCACCTTGTCAAGAAGCCATATCCCTATCATACAAATTAGAGTTTGAAACTACCAATAATGTGGCAGAGTATGAAGTTCTTGTTTTAGGTTTGAGGGATGTGAAAGATATGGGAATTGAAGAGCTAGTAGTATTTGGAGATGCTGAATTAATTGTTCATCAGTTCAAAAATGTTTATCAAGCCAAACACCCTCAGCTCAGAAGTTACAGAAATGAAGTATGGGACTTAATTGACAGTTTTTTCTCAACTTTCAACATTTCATTTATTCCAAGAGAAGAGAATGTCATGGTTGATTCTCTCACCGTTTCAGCAAGCAATTTTAGAGTCTCTCTTCCACCCAAGCTCAGGTATGATATTGAGGTAAGATAAAGGCCCTCCATACCAGATACTATAAATCATTGGAAGGTATTCAAGAATGATCTTGAAATAAAAATATTTCTTGAGTTTGTCGATGAGTTCTTTGCATTACACATTGATCAGGATGATGATTCTGAGGGTGACCCTCATGCAGGTGCACTTTTAAATAAAATTGCTAATCACCATATTGTTCAGCTACCTAGAAACCACATCCCCAAGGGATTAGTCCCTTTGGAAAGATTTTTTTGATGGGAATGATGTGGCAGTAAAGGGAAAAGTACCAAATGATGATGTTGTTGTGGCTGAGTGTGATATTGGCACAGAGGAGAACCCAAAATTCGTCAAGTTGTCAAGCAGCCTATCGCGGGAGAAGAGAGCCGAGTATACTAAGTTATTAAAAGAGTTCACTGATGTGTTTTCTTGGACCTATGAATACCTTAGAATATATGACATCAAGGTTATTGAGCATAAGATTCCACTAAAGGAAGAAGACAAACCCTTTAGGCAGAAATTAAGACAAATAAATCCTATGCTGTTGCCTATCATGGAGAAGGAGGTGAAGAAGCTGCTGGATGCCAAAATCATCATGCCTTTGAGATAATTTGAGTGGGTAGAAAACTTAGTCCCAGTATGAAAGAAGAGTGGGGAGATCAGACTCTGTGTTGATTTCAAGAACCTGAACAGGAGCTCAAAGAAGGACAATTACCCTTTGCCAAAGATGGAACACATATTGCAAAGGGTAACAAGTGCATCCAAGATTTCCATGATTGATGGATTTTCTAGCTATAATCATATTTCTATCTTACCTGAGGATAGAGAGAAGACAATGTTCACCACTCCTTGGGGTACATTCATGTATGCTAAAATGCCCTTCGGACTGATGAACGTGGGGACCACCTTCCAACGAGCCATGGACATTGTGTTCATTGGAGAAAGGGATAAATTTGTGGTTATCTATCTAGATGACATAAGTATTTTTAAATAAAATTGCTAATCACCATATTGTTCAGTTGCCTAGCAACCACATCCCCAAGGGATTAAATCCTTTGGAAAGATTGTTCGATGGGAATGATGTGGCAGTAAATGGAAAAGTACCAAATGATGATGATGTTGTGGCTGAGTGCGATATTGGCACAGAGGGGAACCCAAAATTCGTCAAGTTGTCAAGCAGCCTGTCGAGTGAACAGAGAGCCGAGTATACTAAGCTATTAAAAGAGTTCGCTGATGTCTTTTCTTGGACCTATGAATACCTCAGAACATATGACATTAGCGTTATTGAGCATAAGATTCCCCTAAAGGAAGAATCCAAACCCTTTAGGCAGAAATTAAGACAAATAAATACTATGTTGTTGCCTATCATGGAGAAGGAGGTGAAGAAGTTGTTGGATGCCCAGATCATCGTGCCTTTGAGATACTTAGAGTGGGTAGCAAACTTAGTCCTAGTAAGAAAGAAGAGTGGGGAGATCAGACTCTGTGTCGATTTCAGGAACTTGAACAAGAGCTCAAAGAAGGACAATTACCCTTTTCCAAAGATGGAACACATATTGCAAAGGGTAACAGGTGCATCTAGGATTTCCATGATTGATGGATTTTCTAGCTACAATCAGATTTCTGTCTTACCTAAGGACAGAGAGAAGACAACGTTCACCACTCCTTGGGGTACATTCATGTATGCTAAAATTCCCTTCGGATTGATGAACGAGGGGGCCACCTTCCAACGAGCCTTGGACATTGTGTTCATTAGAGAAAGGGATAAATTTGTGGTTATCTATCTGGACAACATAACTATGTTTTCCATATCTAATAAAGAACATTGCTACCATCTAAGAAAGGTCTTCTCGAAATGCAGAAGGTTTGATCTCTCCCTTAATCCCAAAAAGTATTTATTTGCCATCCAGGAAGGGAAATTGTTGGGACACATTGTATCAGCTGAGGGGGTCAAAATTGATCCAAGCAGGGTGGAAGCTATTCAAGTATTGTCACTTCCCAGATCCAAGAAGGAGGTTCAGTCTTTCCTAGGCAAAATTAATTTTCTGAAAAGGTTTGTTTCAAATTTTGTTGAATTGGTGAAGCATATCACAACTATGCTTAGGAAGGGGAACGAAGTAAAATGGATTGTTGAGTCCAGAGAATCCTTGAACCAAATCAAGAAGGCACTGACTGATGCACCTGTGCTAATCTGTCCCGATTATTCCAAGGATTTTCTGATTTTTTCCTTTGCTTCTTTTGATACAATGGCAATTGTTTTATTACATAAGAACATTGAGGGGCTTGAGCAACCTATTTCCTTTTTCAGCAGAGCACTCGAGGATGCAGAAATCAAATATGACATCATGGAGAAGCCTATGCCTTGGTGAAATCTCTCAAATCTTTTAGGGTCTATGTCTTGCATTCGAAAATCATTGTGTATGTTCCTTTGGCTTCTGTGAAGGACATTCTCATTCAACCTGACATAGACGGGAGAAGGAGCAAGTGGATTGCCAAAATCCTTGAATTTGACTTAGAAATAAAACCCACCAAGCTAATTAAGGGCCAAGGTTTAGCAAAGTTGTTGGTTGAATCTAATTGTAAGGCTTTGGGGGTTAACTTCATCCACATTTGCTCAAGAAATCAACAGATTGAGTTGTCTGATAAAAGTCCTCAGGACGACCCTCCATTGGTAGGATGTGTCTGGTATAAAGACATTATATATTTTCTACAAGAATTAAAGCCTCCTGATGGTATGGGAAAAAGTAAGGTGAGAGCTCTAAAGCTCAAGGCAATCAGATATTGTCTCATTGATCAGGTCCTGTACTGGAAATACCCTATGGGTGTTCTTCTGAGATTTTTAGACCCACAAGAGACCCAGAAAATTATATTCGACTTCCATGACAGCCTATGTGGGGGACATCACTTCTGGAAAACCACAGCCTACAAAATTCTCAAGGCCGAGTACTACTAGCCTACTCTATTCACCGATGTCTGTGCGAAAGTCGGGGCCTCTATCAAATGACAGAAATTCTCTGGAAAGCAGCAACTCAAATCTCTTCCACTGAAGAATGTACTAGCTTCAAGACCTTTCCAGTAGCGGGGTCTTGACTTCATTGGGAAAATTCATCCTACTTTGAAGGGTCAACACATGTGGATCTTAACTACAATAGATTACTTCACCAAATGGATAGAATCTATCCCCATAAGAAGTGCTTCTCACAAAGTAATCATTAGTTTTCTTGAAGACATCATAGCAAGGTTTGGTTGCCCGCACAGAATCATCATCGATAATGCAACATCCTTCAAGGCTAAACCACAGGCTAAGTTTTGTGAGCAGTTAGGAATCGCGTTGATCCACTCTACCCTCTATTATCCCCAAGGAAATGGGCTAGCAGAGTCCTCTAACAAAATCCTGATCAAGATCATCAAAAGATGGTTAGAAGACAACAAGAAAGCATGGGATTCAAAGCTTAAATTTGCTCTGTGGGCTGATAGAGTGACAACAAAGAGGTCCATGGGTATCTCTCCTTTCCAACTTGTATATGGGACTGAAGCAATTTTTCCTTCTCAACTTCTCCTTTCCAACTTGTATATGGGACTGAAGCAATTTTTCCTTCTCAACTTACCTTGTCGGTAGCAAAGTTCTTCCAAGACTGCTAGGAAGAGCTCGATGACATGATCAAGAGAATTCATCAGCTGGTAGAAGCACAATAGACTAGAGAGCAAGTGATGAACAGAGCGCATAACCATCAACGAAAAATCAAGCAAACCTTTGACAGAGAAGCAAAGAAAGAGGATTTCCAGCTAGGAGATCTAATACTCAAATGGGATGCACTAAGACATGACAAGGGCAAGCATGGAAAATTTGAATCCCTTTAGGTCGGTCCCTTCAAGATTTCTGAGACATTTCCGAACAATACTTACAAGTTGCGGGATCTGGAGGGTGGTGAAGTTTTTGGTGGCCCTGTAAATGGGCATTTCCTGAAAAAAAAAATAAAAATTTTTGGTGGCCCTGTAAATGGGCATTTCCTGAAAAAAAAAATAAAAATTTTAAGCCACAGTCGGTGCCCCACCATTGTAAATATCGTTCATGTTTTATGTCTATTTTATTTTAGGAAGGAGACTTCATAACCCAAAGCAAAGGCACTGGATTTGTGCATTCCTGGCAGCCCGCAGGGAGCATGCCATCCCCTATGGAGCCTAATGTTAGCACATTAACTTCTCAAAGCCTTAAGAGTTGTGGCTTATACCTTAAGTCTACAAATTTTTCCTATCTCTCCTCCTTTTGCAAACCCGATTGTAAGATTTCCCTCTCGGCTTGTAGTTTTCTTCTGTTCCCCCTCATTCGTTTGATCGACCTGTTTTTCCTTGGTAGCTTGCCCGATAAATGTTGGCCATGAACCTCTCTGTTTTCCATAAAATCGATCACTTCTCTCTTTGCTTATGTTGCTGATCCTTTTGTTTTCTCAGGCCCCACAGTCATCCAAGTAATTGTTTACA
>CBVK0103568840.1:0-24273 GCA_900067695.1 Picea abies
TCCTGCTGAACCGCTCTTCCGATCTCAACCAGGCCTCCTATGAATCCGATGGCTCATATCCACTTCGGGTGATCCGACGCTTGATATCCAATTCAGATGATCTGATGATTGGTCTTTACTTCGGCTGATTGGACGATTGAGATTTACTTCTAATTTCCAGAAGTTCGGACTTCAGAAATGCCAACTCTCAAACCTTTCCTTCTCCTAAATAAATAGTATCTGATGGCTCAGATTCACCTTGGTGATCCAACGCTTGAGATTTACTTCGGGTGATTTGATGACTCAGATCTTCTTCGGCTAATCAGATGATTGGGATTCACTTCAGATTTCTGGGACTTGAGAATTCGGGAATCTCAAATCTCAAATAAGAAACTCTCAAATGGATTTACCGAAGGTGCTAATATGATGGCTCAGATTCACTTTGGCAATCCGACACTTGAGGTTTACTTCAGATGATACAGTGGTCGATTTTTACTTCAGGTCTTCACCCAGGATCCACAGATTCATGCCACCTATCCTCTATATATGACAGTTCATATATACTTTGAACGATATGACGACTGACATTTACTTTGGTTTTTTACCTAGAATCCACAGATTCATTCCACTTGTCCTCTGAATCTGACGGTTCAAATCTACTTCGGCTCTTCGACACTTCGGCCCTTCGGTGCTTCAACACTTCGTCACTTCGGGCTTTGGGGGTTTCAAATCTCAATCTGAAGCTCTCAAAGTGATTTATCTGAAGTCTATGATCTGTCATCATGTGTCCCTCTAGATATGACAGTTCAAATCGCCTTTGACTCTCTAGGACTCGAAAACCTCAAATCTCAAACTTTACTTCCACTCGAGGACAATGGATCTCTACCACGTGTCCCTTTCAATCCGATGGTTGAGAGTTACTTCTGGGATTTGGATCTCTGGGCTTCAAGAGTTTCAACTCTCAATCGGAAACTCTCGAAGCGATTTCTTCAGAGTTACTGATCTATTGACACGTGTCCCCTGGTGATCAATGGTCGAGATTTACTTCATCTATTTGTCCTCCTCTTTGTCCACTAACCTCTGAATTTGTGGATCTTACACCACCTATCCTCCTTGACAATGGATGATTCCAATTTTATTCTAGACTTAGAGACTTTGACAAGTCCACTCTCCTACATGCACAAGGGTTAAGTTTCTTGCATTTACTTCCAGATCCAACGGTTATTGGTCCTTCATGCTCAGATCCAACAGATGGGATATGTTCCTCTCCTCTGTGCTTCCTTTCTTCACTAGACACTGATCTAATGGTCTAGGCTCCTCTCCAAAACCGATCTGATGGTTGTTGTCTCTCCTCCTTCAGAGCTTTCAAATTCCTCTAGCTTAGAGGATTTTCTAAGTATTCAAAGGCCTCATCCTTGTTCCTCCCATGAGTCCATCTCTTGGACCTCATCTGCACTTATAAAAATATCTTATCTCTTCTTAACTTCGGGACTTGTAATACTTCCTACTCTTGTGCCCTATTAGCACTATCTCTTCTGAGCTTCAACTGCTCAGACTTCGAAGGTCTCTATCCCTTCTATTCCTCAAACGAATATCTGTGCCCTCCTGGCAATTTTTTCTCAAGCACTCCTTACTGAGCTGCAGAGTGTTCGGTAACTTTGTCAGTGTCTCCTAAGTTCTCTGTAACTTTGCCTTCAGGGTTTTGGTCACTCCAACACATGATTCTCCCGAAGCATGGACTTTGAATCTC
This sequence comes from Picea abies, assembly GCA_900067695.1. Lineage (NCBI taxonomy): Eukaryota > Viridiplantae > Streptophyta > Pinopsida > Pinales > Pinaceae > Picea > Picea abies. The sequence goes on from CBVK0103568840.1 coordinate 1,730, forward strand.
ATAGATCAGATGGTCGAGAAGGATCTCGACGGATCCAAAAATCTATGATCCAGATTAACTTTGAGACTTCGGTTTTCAGAAGTTTAGTCGCACCAATACTTGATTTTCACATCGCACGAACTCTGAACTCATAGATTCGATGGTCAAGGTGGGTCTCGATATATCCTTGTATCCATGGTCCAGATTAATTTCGAGACTTCGAGACTTTGGGCACTTTTACTTCCCTCACGACGAAATCACGGTTCTTTGAACTTGCAAAGTCCAAAGGACTCAAGGAGATAACTCCCACACCCCTTTCTATATTCAACAGTCACAACGGACCTTGGCTCTTCCCGAATATTTTCTCGTTTGTTTGTCATCCGAATAAAGGAGCCTTCCCTTTCGTTACTTCATCCTCGCAACTCTTCCTGAACCTGTTAGCTCTGAAGCTCTGAAAGGATTAAGATATTTTCGCTCTTTCTCTTGGACTTAATTCTTGGAAGAGTTCTTCCACGCACCCCTTACGTTCATTCCTCAACTCTAGAAATTAGTAGTTCTCAGTCTTTATTTTCCTCGCAGAGAGCCTATGCATACGTTCACTATCTCTCCTGAGATTTAATAGACTTCATCGTCCAAGGGACTCAGAATGACTAGGAGGGTCAACATGTGTACGTGAAACTATGCCCAAGGTCGACAAACTCATAGTTCGTGGATCTAGATTAATCCCCCACGGGAGGCAAGCATTTACGAGTATAAAACATATCCCATCCATATAATTTCCTAATTTCCTAATTATACAATCAAGAAGACACCAAAAAAAATAGGGTACAGTATAAATCATCAAGAAAACATATCTATCCCTGCAACATTTATAGAATATCCAACTTTAATAAACAGTACCATTTAAATACACAAGATATGTGATTACTTATCTATTGTAGGTGGTATTCAACTAACTGACTATGGGTGTTCTTCCTTCCACCTGAAGATAGGATCATAGGCATTCATTCTTATCACTTTGGCCACCCCCATGCAAAGCCATGATATCACCAGGGAACTCTTGCAGTTCTCAAGGAATATTTCTCTGTTTCATCTTCTACTCAGGTTCTGTTCTCTGCAAAATTTCAGAGATTTTCTTCTCTTTTATGGCCTCGATGAGGTTTATCAAATGCTCACTTAGAATCAAGCTCATGGCCTTCTATTCATTCTCCGATGGAGAGATTTGTGCATTCTCCTTATCGATTTGTATATCTTTCTTCCAGGATGGTTCTCGACCCAACCTGTTCCTTCTGTCAGAAGAGAACTCCAGTCAGCTTGGTCTATCATACTCAGTGGTACTTTGGGCAGACATTATGCATTTTTTTTCCATGCTTCCATTCATGGGAGTGGTTGATAATTCAACCACTGGTCCTTTATTCATTAACTGATTTCTCTCCTTGGGATCTAAAGGAGGTTCATTATCCTCATCAAGGGAATTAGGGGTTATTTGATATAATGACCCTCTCTTATAGTTTTCAAATTCTTTCCTCTAGTGATATCATGCCCAGTACTTTCAAGGATTCACCCCCACAGTCATTTATTGGAAACTCAAACAATAATACATTTACACTATCCACATGCCTTAGCATGGTAATCCTATTTTATCATTAATTACATGCTTGGGGAAACAAGGGTGTTACACCTGGTTTGACTATCACCTCAAAGTCAAATTCTTGAAACATTTGTAACCATATACAAATTCTCCCCCCCAACATTTGCTTATTGACTAGGTATTTGAGAGAAAAATGATTTGTGAACATTTTAAAGTGTTGCCCAAGAAGATAGTGTCTAAACTTCTGCAGTGCATATACCATTGCTAAGCCTTCTCTTTCTGTAGTATTGTATTTCTGCTCTAACTCTAACAATATTCTGCTTTCAAATGATATTGGATGGTATAACTCTCCTACTCCACCAGAATAGCTCCAAGTGCTATCCCTAATGCATCTGCATGCACATCAAATGTCTTTTCCCAAACTGGGAATACTAGTATTGGTGTTGTTACCATTTTCTCTTTTAGACTGTCCAATCCTCACTGACAGTCCTCATTCCACTGAAATTTACTATATTTCCTCAACAGTTTCTCCATCAGTGCTATGATATGTGCATACCCTTTTATGAATTTCATGTAGTAGCCTATGTGTCCCAATGTTGTTCTCAACTGTCAAACTGATTTTGGTGGTGGTAAATTGAAAATCATTGCAATCATGGTAGGATATACTAGCAAGCCTTTTTTTCACACTATATGGCCCAATAGTATCCCAAAAGGTGTCTCGAAGATGCACTTCTTGATATTTAATGATATATGACACTTCATGCATCCTCCAACATCAACCATAATAACTCTACATGATCTGTCAATAGATTTTAGACTGTCCAATCATCCAGATACACTTCTAAAAACTGATGGATGAATTCTTTGAATGCATCTATGACTACTCTTGAGACTATTGTTGGTGCATTCTTCAATCCAAAAGGCATGACTGTGTACTAGTAGGATCGCCATTCTATGGAAAAAGTGGTATTGTACCTATCTTCTAGGGCTATCTTAATCTGATGGTAGCCTGAGAATCCATCTATGAATGAGTATGCTTCCTGTCCTCCTACATTCTCTAATACCTCATCTATGAAAGGGATAGGAAAAGGGTCATGTAGGAAAGAATCATTCAATTTCCTAATATCTACAGATATCCTCATCCCTCCCTACTTATTTTCCTAAACTACCATAGGGCTTACCCATTCAGATTCCTCCACTAGTTCTATGATTCCATCCTCCAACATTCTATCAATTTCTTCTTTTATATTTTTCTTATATATTGGGTTCAGTCGATATGGTCGTTGTCTGATTGATCTATATTCAGGTTTGAGAGTTATATTCATCTTTCTTATCTCTTCTACTATGCCATTCATCTCTATAAATGTTGTTGGGAATAAGTCATTGTACTCACGGAAAAAATATTTTATTCCTTCTACTATTTGTTCATCCTAGTAGTCTCCGATACTAGCCATTTTGGGATTATCATTTGTCCCAATATTTAATTTTTTCACCTTGATTGGCATAGTAAATACTTATGATTCGATAGATGGACCTTCCACCTTCCTTTCTCCTTCAATTTCTATAATTTTGATGTTGTGTGGGTGATCTTCATCTGGTGTGTCTTCCTACACATGATCGCATGACATTAGTTCTTTCACTGTTTGTCTGTTCCATTGTTGATACTCTGTTATAAGTTCAACCTATGATTCTTGAATGAATATTTTCCCTCTAATTTGTTTTAGTGTTGAATCCATGTTGGGGTTCTCATGTTCAAATGAGAAAGTGACTATAAAATTCTATTGTAGTATTGTCCATTATGCACTGCCTCTGCGCAATTCCTAGTCTACATACCAGTTTGTTCGAATTCCTTCCAATGTGTGAATAAAGTGGTGAGGCCATTCTTATGGTGGTGTCATTCTCCATAGTGTTCGACACTTCTCCAAGTGTTCTACTGGTGTTCCCTATCCATCATATCTCTACAGTTGGCTGCTTTCATGTTTTGTCCCAAATCTGATATGCAGTAATCACTTAGATGGATACCGGTCCTTGATTGTCTCTTTGTGTGCACCCGACCATCTTGTAGGTGTTTCCTTGAGTGCCATATCTAGATCTAAGAGCCTATGATTTTCTAACACTTCATCTTCGTAACTTGTTATGAATTATTCTAATTCATTCATGCCATGAAATTTGGTAGGTTCTCTTATCTCTATACCTATCCATCTTATTGCGCAGTCTATGCTTACGCACCCTCTTGTGGAGACTTCATGTAATCTCTGCCACCAATTCTCCAACCCTGTATCTAAGTCTGAAGTGCATGACATGATAATTCTCCAACTAAGTACCCCATATGCAGTTGAATTCACATAATCTTATTCTCGTGCAATGGTCCTATACAACTGGTTAATTTCCTCCAGGTCTAAACAAGTGGGTTCTACAAACCTTTCTCCTTCTGATGGATCTAATGGCACAATGAATCTATATTGTGTTGACTCGAATGTCATATTCCTCATATTCAGATTGATTATGGCCTAATGTTCAAATGACCAATCCAAGCCAAGAAATGTCGGATAAGGTCTTGTGCCATCCACTATTTCTATCACTTCCAAATCGGCTATAGTGTGCACTCCATCCATATATACTATCCCACCCTTTAGCCTTCCAATTGGTAGAACCATGTGTTTATTTTCTAGTTTTATCTGAACATGTGAATATTCTAATGTGGGATCTTCCATACATTTCCATGTCTTTTTGGACAGTACGTTCAGTTTGGAGCCTAAATCTAGTATGATATCCCCCATGCTAAAATCTCCAATGTTGGCGTTTAGTCTGAATTCTCTGTTTGTCCTCCTCATTGTATGTAGATGATTAATTGTTTTATGTTCTATATTTCCCTCTACATATGTGCTACATACTTCTAACATATTTTGTAACACTTTGACAGATGATGGGTTATTTAGTAGTTGAACACAAGAAGGAAGAAAAGCTTTGATGGTACTTACTTGCCCTAGGGGTTGTGCTTCATTAGTTTGATCCATCCATGAAGGAATCTTGTATGTTGGTACGTCCTACATATGCTATGCAATTGATTTAGATGTAATTTATGGCTTCAAGAATAATTCTCTGGCTTGTTTGAATATCTCCTTTTCGTTCTGTGCATCAAACTGCTTATGTGGTTCAACATTTTTCTTCACCCATTGGTGTTGTGCTAGATATTGTCTTACTGCATCATCTCTTGTCTTAGCTCATCCACACATAACTATGATGATATTTCTTCCATAATCCCTCACTTTTGCAAAAATCCATTGAACATTCTGATTGTTCTGATTGTTCTGATTTCTCTTGTCCTAGATCTTCCCCAAGAGTGTCAGACAGTCATTTGTGTCATGGTCAGATGTGCGACAGTACATACATGTCATAGGTGGGAGTGGACATTCCCTTACATAGTGTAATTATTTTTGATAGTTATGGCATACCACCAGTCCTTTGCCTCTTCCAAATCCTCCTCTACCTCGTCCTTCACCACTGTAGCCAGCTCGATCTCCTTGCAGTGTGTTGTATTGTTAATCCGAAATGATCTTTGAAATGATAATGGTTGATTTATCTTGCATGAGTTAAATTATCATTTAGGAAACTAATGAAAGAAGAAGAATGAAAGATTCAACATGATGGCCATATAAAAATATATAGATCTGAAATAAATCATGAGGATCAGAAAAACATAAACACCAATGTGATAACGGAGTTTTCAAATATCGCCTACATCTCCGGGCCTTTGTCTCAGTGGGTGAGGCTTTGTTATTTCTATTCAAATATTTAAAACTACATCATAGTAGTGCCAAAATGATTACAAATTGATATTGTCTTGTTCTACTAGATCTCTAGAACCCAACAAAACTGACGGCATTGAAATTGAATGATCGGAGCTCCCATAAATGTCCCACAAAGGTTCTCTCCTCAATAGCTTCCCTGCATAAAAATTCCTTTGGCTTGGTAAATATTCAACATGTACATGTTATGAACCTCTCCCTTAGCTTCAAGAACCCCTAGTATATATAGATCTGAAGTTGGTAAAAACCTCCCAACTTCTCCCCAAGATCTGGCCTAAAAAAGGGCCCAATATCTCCCCAAAAATGACCAAAATCCCATAAACCTGCATCAAAAACCATTGAAAATTATTATAATAAAGTTAAATAACCCACAATTGAGAAATATCATGGTGCAGCCCCCTTTCTCCATGCTCCCAATCACATGGGCACCTCCATGTGGCCCTAGACTAGCGATAGTTCGTTGGCCCCTCCGTTCCTGTCCCCTGGTCATAAGGTGGTGGCCATGTGGCCACAGACCAAACCTCCATGTGCTCTAACCGTTAGCCCCTCATTCAGAGCTCCTGGTTATGCACCTAGTCAGTGGGCTAGCCCAGCCAACCGACGCTAACCCCACATAACTCTGCACTATACAATAAAGGCTCGGATCCTATGCGATGTCTCCGTGATTGGGGGCTATACCATTGCATGCACCAATGTGTATGAAGTGTAGGCTTGTGGTCATGTTACAAGGGTCATGTGGATGTCCGTCGAGGGTTGGGGATTATCCCCATCCATAAATGCCACCACCATACTATACATTTAAACTTAAATATAAGTTGTGACATTTAGGGTTAAGAAGCAATGCGAGGGCGGGCCGACCAACCCGACCTTGCCAAGTCGTTTTCCTAGAACAAGAGGTTGTAGGTTGAAATCTCATTGATTCCAAACAAATTTTGGAATAACATTAACCAATGAATGGGTGCCATGTGGCATCCCATGTCTGGGCCATGTGGCACCATGCTACTAGCCCTCAATCTGGCACGTGTCAACAGTTCATTAGACCACTTGTCTATCTTCATGCCCAGTCAACAACCTGGCACATTGGCCCATGCCAACTGTACCTTCCACGTCAAAAACCTTCCACATGGCATATGGTTGTGACACATCAGTCGTATGGACGTGCCATGTGTTACCCTTGCAGTGGTGACACATGTCACTCCCTGATTGGTCCACATGTCCATGTCTAGTCAGCACCAATAGACTCTTCCACATTAGTTGTACAATATTACGTCCTATACAGTCAGTTGCCACATGGAACTATACGGACCATACAATCAGCATCCTTTTGTTTTCTTTTCTATGAACATTTTAAAGTGTTTCCCAAGCATATAGTGTCTTAACATCTGTAGTGAATATACCATTGCTAAGCCTTCTCTTTTTGTAGTATTGTAGTTTTTCTTTGACTCTCACAATTTTCTGCTTGCAAATGCTATTGGATGGTCTAACTCTCCTACTCTTGGCGCTATCGTTGATGCATATACATGCACATGAAATGTCTTTTCCCAATCTGGGAATACTAGTATTGGTGTTGTTACCATTTTCTCTTTTAGAGTGTCCAATCCTCGCTGACAGTCCTCATTACAATCAAATTTACTATCTTTCCTCAACAGTTTCTTCATCGACGTTGTGATTTGCATATACCCTTTTATGAATTTACTATAGTATCTTGTGTGTCCCAATGTTGTTTTCAACTATCGTACTGATTTTGGTGGTGCTAAATTGACAATCATTGCAATCTTGGCAGGATCTACTAGCAAGCCTTGTTTGCACACTATATGGCCCAATAGTATCCCAAAAGGTGTCCCAAAGATACACTTATTGATATTTAATGATATCTGACACTGCCTCCATCTTTCCAACATCAACCTTAATACCTCTGCATGATCTTTCAATAGACTTTAGACTGTCCAATCATCTAGATATACTTCTAAAAATTGATGGATGAATTCTTTGAATGCAGCTATGACTACTCTTGAGAATATTGTTGGTTCATTCTTCAATCGAAAAGGCATGACTGTGTACTGGTAGGATCCCCATTCTATGGAAAAAGTGGTCTTGTACATGTATTTTGGGGCTATCTTGATCTGATGGTAGCCCGAGAATCCATCTGTGAATTAGTATGCTTCCTAGCCTCCTACATTCCCTAATACATCATCTGTGAAAGGGATAGGAAAAGGGTCATGTAGGAAAAAATCATTCAATTTGTTGAGATATACATATATCCTCATACCTCCCTTCTTCTTTTCTTGAACTACCATAAGGATTGCCCATTCATATTCCTCCACTGGTTCTATGATTCCATCCTCTAATACTCTATGAATTTCTTCTTTTACTTTTTGCTTATATATTGGGTTCACTCGATATGGTGATTGTCTAACTGATCTAGCTTTAGGTTTGGGAGGTATCTTCATCTATCCTATATATCCTTCTATGCCTTTCATCTCTATAAAGGTTGTTGGGAAGATGTCACTTTACTCGCGCAACAACTCTGTTATTATTTCCAATGTTTGTTCATCCCAGTAGTCTCCGATACTGGCCATTTTGGGATTATCATTTGTCCCAATATTTACTTTCTTCACCTTGATTGGCACAACAAATAATTCTGATTTGAGATATGGAACTTCCACCTCACTTTATCCTTCAATTTCTATAATTTTAATGTTTTGTGCATCATCTTCATCTGGTGCTTCTTTCTGCACATGGTTGCATGACAATAGTTATTTCATTGTTTGTCTGTTCTGTTATTTTATAATCTGCTATAAGTTCAACCTATTATTCTTGAATGAATATTTCCCTTCTAATTTTTTTGAGTGCTTAGTGCATGTTGGGGTTCTCATGTTCAAATGAGAAAGTGACTATAAAATTATATTGTAGTACTGTACATTATGCACTGCTTCTACGCAATTCCTGGTCTACATACTAGTTTGTTGGAATTCCTTCCAATGTGTGAATAAAATGGTGAGGCCATTCTTCTGGTAGTGTCATTATCCATAGTGTTCTGCACTTCTCCAAGTGTTATACTAGTGTCCCCTGTCCATCATATATATGGAGTTGGTCACTTCCCTGTTTTGTGCCAAATCTGATGCACAGTAATTGCTTACATTGGTACCAGTCCTTGATTGTCTCTTTGTGCGTACCCTGCCATGTTGCGGGTGTTTCCTTGAGTTCTATATCCATAGCTAAGAGCCTCTAATTTTCTAACACTGCATCTTCTTAACTTGTTAGGAATTCTTCTAAGTCATTCAACCCATGAAAGATGTGAGGTTCTCTTATCTCTGTACCTATCCATGTTACTGCACGATTTATTCTTGCGCACCTTCTTGTGGAGACTTCATGTAATCATTGTTTCTAATTCGCCAACCCTGTATCTAAGTCTAACGTGCATGAAGTGATACTTCTCCAACTAAGTACCCCATCTACAATTGGATTCACATAATATTCTTCTCATGCGATGGTCCTATATAATTGGTTAATTTCCTCTTGGTCTAAATAAGTGGGTTCTACAAACCTTTCTCCTGCTGATGGATCTAATAGCGCAATGACTCTGTACTCTCCTGACTCGAATTTCATATTCCTCGTCTTCATATTGATTATGGATTGATTTTCAAACGCCCAATCCAAGCCAAGAAATGTCAGATAAGGTGTTTTTTCATCCACTATTTCTATCACTTCCAAATTGACTTTAGTGTGCACTCCATCCAGATATATTCTCACCCCCTTTGGCCTTCCAATTGGAAAAACCCTAGGTTTATTTTCTAGTTTAAGATGAACAGGTGAATATCCTAATGTGTGCTCTCCCATACATTTTCATGTCTTCTTGGGTAGTACATTCACTTTGGAGCCTAAATCCAGTATGATATCCCCCATGTTGAAATCTCCAATGTTGGCATTCAGTATGGATTCTCAACTTGACCTCCTCCTTGTATGCAGATGATTAACTGTTTTATGATATAACTTTCCCTCTACATATGTGATACATCTTTCCAACATATTTTGTAACACTTTAAGATATTATGGGTCATTTAGTAGTTTAACACAAGATTGTAGAAAATAATTTATGGTACTTACTTGTCCTAGGGATTATGCTTCATTAGTGTGATCCAGCGATGAAGGAATCTTGTATGTTGGTACATCCTGAGTATGATTTCATTTGATGTAGATGCAATATCTCACTTCAAGAATTCTTTTCTGGCTTGCTTGAATATCTCCTTTTTGTTCTGTGAATCAAACTACTTATGTGGTTCAACATTTTTCTTCACCCATTAGTGTTGTGATGGATCTTGTCTTACTGCGTCATCTCCTGTCTTCGCTCCTCCACTTGTAACTATGATGATATTTCTTCCATCATCCCTCTCTTTTGTAGAAATCCATTGAAAATTCTCATTGCTATAATTTCTCTTGTCCTTGATCTTCCCCTATAGTGTTGGAAAGTATTCTCTGTCATGGATGGATGCACGACAATACGTACATGTCATGGGTGGAAGTGAAATTTCTCTTGCATAGTGTCCTATTTGTTTTTAGTTATGGAATACCACCAGTACTTTGCCTCTTCAAAATCCTCTTCTACCTCGTCTTCCACCTCGGTAGCCAGATCAATCTCCTTGCAGTGCGTTGTACTGTGGCACCTGGTCTATGCAGGATTATACTATGGTTGCGCGGTATTATACTACAGATGAACAGTGTTATATTATTGTGGTGTAGTATTATACAGGGCTAGTACTTGGTTAAATTGTGGTGCAAATTGTGTTGTCATCATCTCTGCCTACACCCTATAGGTGTCTAATGTTCTTTCCCTCATCAACTCCATTGTCCTGCAATCTTTGTCATCATGGCCTATTGACTTGAAAAAGTCGTAATATGAATTCTTAGGAACTGTCTAGTAATTATGAATCATTGGACAGTGATATGGATCATGTCCCTGTGTCTCACAGATCTCACAGCATAGTCCTCCTAATGGAAAAGGGTTTGGCAGTCCTGTTTCCATGTATTGTGTGAATATTGGGCATTCATTATTGTGGTGTCCTTATGTCCTACATGTGGTACACCAAACAACTTCTCTTTTGTCCTTACTCCTGTTATGGTTTAATTGAAATGTTATATTCTTCAGTTCTTCCATGAGCTCCTTTATTGTTATAACCCTAAATTGCACCACACATGCTTACCTGGCACCAGGCCAACTCATATCCCTTCTTTGCCAAAACTCTGCTGAACAACTCTTTGAAAATCCTCTTGTGTCAAGGCCCACGTGCCCTAACCCATTACTGCACGTGTTTGCACGCTGGCTGACCCACTACAGCCCGTGTTTACCTAACAAAGCATGAAAAAAAGGTTGCCAATAGAACAAAAATCTATGGGTCAGTTAACTGAAACTCCTGGCCATGCATGGCTGAGGGTTCATCCAAAACCCTATCTCCTTCTAGCCTATAAAAGAAGGGGTATGGGTACCATTTGGAGGAGGAAAAAATATAGTGAAGAAACTCTGCCCATTTATGTAATCCATTGTCCCAACCCTTTAGCCTTTCCTCATGCCAAAGGAGATTTAACGCAAAGCAGTTGGAGGACAGAAGAAGAGGAGCCCAGGATCAGGTTCAAGGAGCAGTGGCTGGTCTCAGCATTGATTGTAAGTTGATTCATTTTCAAGTAATAAAAGAATACTTTTCCTGTCCCAATGCATGAATTATCTAGGGTTTGGTTAATTTATGCTTGATTTCTAACCCTTGAATAGAGAAGTAGTGTGCAGGCATAGTTGTTGTTTGTCTTAATTGCAGGTCATCTATGGAAGGAGCAGCGCAAGCAAGTGGTCAAAGTGCAATGGAGGATCTACATCGAACGTCGGTAACAAGGTTAGTAGTCTTCTTCCATGCATGTACTGCGAAAGAAGGGTTTAAGTTTTGGGTTGTAGGTTAAAAAGTAATTTCTTTACGATCAAAATCTGCATGCAATTCTGACCCTAGTTTGCTAGTCCGTAGGGTATTTTTCCCAACAACAGAATTGGTGACCATACTGGGGATAATACTCTTTAGGGTTTCTGGATTTATTTAAAGTTTCTGGGTAGTTTAAAGAATAGGTTTTCTATTTTTCTTTGCCTGTCTTTTTCTGTAAGGCCTGAGCTAGCAGAGAGTCTAGTTCTTCATACCAGTTTTCCCTGACATTTTCTTGATGGTAGTTGTCGGGACACACAGAGGTACACGCAGCCTGTAGAAGGCCTGCACGTGTGTACCCACGCCATATCCTCTTATAGCCCACGTGTGAACACTAGCTATAGAGATAGCAGTAGCATGTAGGAGTTCAGAGAACTTTAGAGGCATTCCACCTCTTCCCTGTCAGAATTATACATTCTCAGGGGGTTTTCTGGAATCTGGTCTGAGTCTTGTTGGTTCATAGTCCTATCTCAGATTGCTTTTTTCGCTTTGTTATTCCTTGCATTATTTTTTATTTTCTTTTAGAAAAAGCATCCAAGCCTTCAAGGGACACTGGTTATCAATACCAGAGGCCTCTTCCTGGTCTGGACTGCCTGTTTTCATTTTTGTCTTAGAATTATACATACATGCAGCCTGTACAAGGTTAGCCTATGTGTACACCCTTCCTATTTCAGCTCAGCACGTATTTGCACGCATGTTGTTTTAGTGACAGTAGCGTGCTTGACAGGATACTTTTTAATCAGGGTGGGACATTCATACCCTCCTTTGATGAAAATTATTCCTCTCAGGTGTTTGAGTCTAGGGTCGAACAATCAATAGGTTAGGTCATCTTACCCTTAGCCTGCTTTTTCTCAGTTGATAGTTGACATAAAATATAATTTTATTTTTTTTTTATGGTTTTTAGACAAGTGTAAGAGTATTTGTTTTCTTTATTGCCATTGTGTGACTTTACTCTTATTCTTTGCGATCTGCGCTTTAAGATAGAATTTGTTTTTCTTGGTTTAGTGCTTGTTGGTATTTTCGTTTTGTTTCTTTACTAGCACTTAAATAAATAAAAAATATCTTTTCATTTTCTTCTTTGTTTGAAGAGTGTGTTTCTGCATCATTAGCTAGGGAGAAGTATTTTATTTCGTAAGTTTTTTGCAGTGAATTTAGAGCATAAGTAGCTCGTAGTCGAGCAAAATTCCTTTAAGTTTGCTGTATAAAATCTTGGAAAAATTAAAAAAGAAATAGAAATATTTTTTTGTGAAAAGTTGTTGAAATTTTGCATTTAGTAAAAGTCTTTTGTTTCCATCTTTTTTCATACGTTTTTTCTTTCATATTTACACATCATTAGTTTCACTCTTATACCCCTTGACTTAAGAAAAATCCTTAAAAGCAACGCTAATTTAAAATCAACTAGACTTTTTGTTTGTAGGGTTCACAAACTAGTTCAGGACTAGGGCCTTGGATTAGGTTAGAGAGGAAACTCTCCAAGGCCATTCAAAACCAAACATTAGAGTCTACGATAGGGATTGTCTAAGTCCAGTTTCGTGGAATTTATCTAGGACCCCCCTCTAACACAGGGGATAAACACGAGGTCTCATGCGGAAAGGTAGCGGAGATAACCCCTCCAAAGCCGGACCAATCGTAGTGGAGAACACATATCGAGGGCTTGTTTTGGGATTCCGTCGTTTGCATTTTCCATGGGGCTTCGTGGGTCTCGAATCCGTTCGAGGTCCTCGGTTGTCTTCCAGACCATTTTCTCTCAATACCCTTGACATGTTTCGGGCTTGATACCCTGCTCATTGTGGTCTACCCGACTTTTGACTGTACCCACCTGGTGACTGTTCGCTTGCTGGCAACCTAGTTTCCAATCTTTTTAGGGACATACACAGGTGACTGCAGGGGTATACCGCGGTACCTAGGACATACATCGGGCCATGCTTTGCAGATTATACCCAGAGGGTGCTTCCATGTTTGAGTTTCACTTGCACCGGTAAGTTGCTCTAGTGTTGGTTGTTGTAACTGTTCTTGCAAATACTTTAGTGATTGCTTGACTTGTGTATTAGGTGATTCTTTTTAGTGTGTGTTACTTTTGAACGTGTAGAACACCTTAGCATGTATTGGATCTTCTCACACAGTGGAGGATCCTGATCTCCTCCAGTCACGAAGGCTTCTGGTCCTGCCGCCGGTTATACTGGAGCCACCCCCGCCACCATTAAGGTGGAAGCTAGACCAACAAGGGTCTTTCGAAGAGACCGAGTTACAAACCTTTGTGCCCGAACAACTCTCGGAGGAATCAACCGCCAATCTTGGCTCGGTTGAAACCCCAACCACTGATATCTAGGCATCATTTACTGTACCAATCCAATTTCACGAATGCCAGACAGTGCCTCACATAGCTATGGAAACAAACATTGTTACTTCTTCTGGGAATTCTTCCATTCCCACCACAGTTGCTACCATAGGAGAATCATCTACTAACTTACTATCGTCGATCCGAGCCACCATGGTCTCGGTTATAACTACGTTGCATAGTGGACCGAACCCATCTATGGCGGCGACCACAACCCCCTTCACACCTAGTGTGACAGGCCCTCCGTTCTCATACGGTATGCCTAGTTCGGGTACAAGTCCTGCACTCACTTACTCCACTTTACAGACTTTGGGTCTGGGGGTAGGGAGCTCTAATGCTCTTCTGCAAGGTCAACTAGGGGGAACTCTTGTCCCTTTTAATTCTTTTCCTTACGCAGGAGGTCATANNNATCCCCTTCGCTTGGTGGTCCACATCAGCAGTCCGTCAGGCAGCTTGCACACACTAGTTTATTTGGAGCAGGGAGTCAAGGAACACCTGCGCACAGTATGCCGGTAGGTTCGACACCGTTTGGTTGGAACAAGACATTTGGTAACAACACTTTCTCATCCACTGCTTTCCCATCTGGGGGCAATCCCATTTTTGGACAATCTACTCCGGAGCAGGGTATTATTCCTGCGCCAGGGGCACATATAGCAGGACCTTAGAACTCAGGACAAGGATCTGTTCCCTCCTCTGGAATGTCATTCTGGGGTAATTCTTTCCACAGTCAATGGAACCATGGACAGACCACTATGCCTCTCCCATCAGGACCGGCATGGGGTAATCCTTCCAAAAGTCCTTCGAACATGATGCATACCCAACACCCCATGTCCTTTATGGGAAATCAGCCGATGATGTCTCCATAGATGCAAAATCCTTACATTGGTCAGGGCCATGGTTTCTACCAGAATCCAGGCTAGCAGCCAAACGTTTCCTGGAAACCTGGTGCCAGTCAAACCCCAGGACCCTTTTTCCCAGGTTATTAGCAGCAACCCAAACTACCATTCCTGGTGATGTTACACTTGCCATATTTGACAAGGTTGTTAAATGATCCTATTTGTCATGATCCACATTGGCCTCCTATGCCAACGAAGTTGCCTTCGGATATTCCAAAGTTCGAGGCCAAGACTAATGAAGATCCAGGTGATCATGTGACTACCTTCCATCTTTGGTGTTCATCTAACTCATTGAAAGATGACTCCGTACAGTTGCAACTGTTTCAATGTACTCTTATCGGGAGTGTCGCAAAATGGTACATCGAGCTTGATCGCTCAAGATACTCTTATTTTGGCGAACTGGCGATGGCCTTCCATAACCATTCCCAGTTACTTGTGCGATACGATGCTGGCACAGAGCTACTCGCCAATTTTGAATAGACAACAACGGACCATATCTCTGATCATATCCGAGAGTGGAGACACCGGAAGAGTCTAATCAAAGTACCAATCCCACCAGCATTCCTGCTTGAGTGGTTCCTTAAGTCTTTGGTCCCACAGTTATCCAAAGACATTGCGACTTCCAAATTTTTCTCTGAAGAAGACGCCATCATGAGGGCTCAACATTTTGAGCTCATCTATTCTCAGTCTAGTTTATTGTACAACATCCTGCCGGATGCACCAAGATCGATACTGGATAAAACTAGATAAAGAGTAGGACCACATGCCGATGGTATTGTTGGTTCAACACAAACCAAGCCCGCTGAGCAATTGACAAAACAATTGCAAAAGTTATCTATACAACACTCAGCGGCCAGCCAGACTATTGCTTTGGCTGCTCCTCCTACCCAAATGTTGGAAGTACACTCCATGTAGTCGACTAACCCAAAGGCCACCCATCAACCTGAAGGGAAGAAAAAACAATGAAAGAAGGGTAAGAGGGATAAAAAACCCATTGATAATGTTGGCGGGGACACCACGGAAAAACGGAAGGTGAGGTATCCATGCAACTTGTGTGCGGAAGACCACCTGACCCATCTTTGTCCTCGACTTGCAGAGGCCCAAAAGTTTGTCACACAACAATAGCAAGCAGTGTTGACTAATCCCTTTCAACATGGGAAAAATTTAACTCCAGCCTCTACAAGCACAGAAGGGGGCAGCCAAGAAGCATGCCCTCCTCCAAACAATCCCTCATCCGCGAATGTATATATGGTTAGGGGTGATGCTTTCATAATGACTAGAGAGCACGACTATAGTAAGCCAAGTGCTTCTGAGAAGGGTAAAGAAGTTTACCTCCCATCTCTTCCTCTACAGATTGAGAAGACGTTGGGAGAAACAATGACATGCATTCCAAAGGGTGCATTTAAGAAATCTTCTCACAACCCAAATGCAAGGGCCGCCCAGAATTACTCTGTGGTGGAGGATTTATCACAAACCCCTTGTGCGATGTGTGCTTTGGAGGTCCTCCAAAGTTGCCCTGCTCAGAGGAAAGCCTTGTTAACCACTTTGGGCTCTACGGAGACTTGTAACCCGGGTACCATCATGTTAGATACAACTGACTTAAAACCTCGTCTACCTTACCATGTAGTGTTTCAGATAGTAGTGGCTCATCCCACGAAAACTTTTACACGGAATATCTTCCACACGGTGGTCGATGAGGGTGCCTCGACATGCGTTATGTCGTTAGCATGTTGGAAGGCCATTGGCCACCCTTCTTTTTCTCCATCACCTACTCTCCTCACTGCTTTCGATGGTCATTCTTTCCGATCACATGGCATCATTCCTTCTTTCCCTGTGCAGTTAGGAGGGAAAACCATGTGTGTTGAAGTAGAGGTAGTCGATGCTCCCCTAAACTATAACCTCTTGTTAGGTTGGAGTTGGACTTATGCTATGCAAGCTGTGGTTGCTATAGTTTTCGAAGTCTTGTTGTTTCCACATGAAGGTCGGATAGTGACCATCGATCAACTGTCCTTCTCCATACCTGACCCCGCTTTGGGGGCATCCACGGTCCCAATGATAGATAATCCTCAACCAGGTGTCATTAACGTAGGAGTTGGTTTGTGCCCGTCCTTGATGGGAACCTTCGATTACCCCCCTCCTCATGATGATGTCAAATTTATATATAATCACCATAGGGTTGATATTTTTCAAGTTTCGTCTTTCTGCACGACTTACTTTGAGGATCCTTGGATTCTTCCTTCCCCATCAGCCACGATGGATGAGGCAGGGCACTCAGGCATGTCCATGCCCTTGTTGTCCACTGAAGTAGCATACTCTTTAGTCCAACAAGCTTAAGCTAACTCTGATCTGACTCCCGCACAAGAGTTAGATCCACTTCTAGAGCCTATTTGGGCTCAGGGTTCTCTTGCTAACATTGATTTGTTAGACTTAGTCTTGCCTTCTGACGAAGCAGTAATCGAAGCAATGACTAGTCCGGACAAACCTTGGGAAGATCTTCATCACAGATCATATTTCCTCCCAGAGTTAAGCCGAATCGAGGCAGGAGAATTCACTGTTACCATGACAGGAGATTAGCCATCTCCTATTAATATCTTAGCTACACGGGAAATTTATGTTGAGGGAAATATGGCGACTATCACTAAAACCATACCCATCAACATCTCCTGAAACCCTGGCATTGTGGAGAATGTCTTCGTCGGAGCAGATTGTTCCCTCGAAGAGATTCAAATTTACATGGATCTTTTCAAAGAATTCCGCGACGTTTTTACCTGGTCTTATAAGAAAATGCCAGGTATTGATCCGAAAATAGTTGAAAATGAAATCACAACGTATCCTGATGCCAAGCCTGTTCGACAAAAACTTCATCTAGTCAATCCTAAGAAAGAAACAACCATCAAGATTGAGGTTGAGAAATTGCTAAAGGCAGGTTTCATTTACCCTATTCATTTGAATCAATGGGTGTCAAACCCCGTGCCGGTCAATAAAAATCAAGGCATGATTCGTGTCTGTACCGATTTTCGTGATTTGAACAAGGCATGTCCCAAAGATAATGTTCCAACACCATTCATTGACCAGATCATTGATGAATGTGATGGTTGTGAATCCTTTTCGTTCATAGATGGATTTTCGGGATATAATCAAATCCAAATCAAACCTGAAGACCAACACAAGATGACATTCATTTGTCCATGGGGTACATTCGCATATCGTAAGATGCCTTTTGGCCTTAAAAATGTTGGAGCCACATTCCAGCGAGCCATGTCTTTTGCATTTCATGACCTCAAACATATAGTCGAGGCCTATCTAGATGATTTAGCATCACGCTCTCACAAGCGAAAGGATCATCCCACGCACCTTAGACTAATCTTCGAACGTTGTCGCTACTTCAGGATTCGCTTGAATCCAAACAAGTGCAGCTTCTGCGTAACGTCAGGATGTTTGTTAGGTTTCATCGTATCAACAATAGGGATCATGGTTTATCCTCTTAAGGTGGAGGCAATAATCCAGTTTCCCCCCCCACGCACAATCTTACAACTTCAGAATCTACAAGGCAAGGCGAACTTCTTACGACGCTTCATCACCAACTATGCTGAAATCACCAAGGGATTTATGCATTTGCTAAATAAAGATGTTCCTTTTTTCTAGGACGAAGCTTCTCAATGCTCTTTTGATGCATTAAAACATGCCCTCACAACCGCACCTCTGCTACGACCACCTAATTATAACAAAGATTTCTTATTATATCTGGCTGTCGCAGAGTCAACCATAGGCATGGTTTTAGTTCAGGAAGATGGTTCATTTTTAGAATACGTGATCTATTACCTGAGCCAAGGCCTCATAGGACCGGAACTCAATTATTCTCATATTGAAAAACTTGCGTTGGCAGCAGTTCACGTTGTTCAACGGTTTCGTCACTATGTTTTGTTCCACAAGACCACCGTCATTGTTGTCGTGAATCCATTCCAATACATGTTGACACGACGAGTTATAGGTGGAAAAATTAGTATATGGATGGTCATCCTACAAGAATTTGACTTAGACTTCATTTCAACAAAGTCCAAGAAGTCATTGGTCTTCACAGAACTTATTTCGAAACTTCTGGTTGAGTTAGGTGACGTTGTGCCTGAGGAATTGCCTATCCGGGGGGATATATTTTTGATTGAATCTTCAGACCCCTGGTATAGAGATATACTTATCTATCTCCAGACTTTGAATTGCCCCACCTCTTCTTCTCATGATGAGCGTCGGTGGATATGCCATCAGGCTAAGAATTATCTCATACTGGATGATACGTTGTATCGGAGAGGTGTAGACTGCATCTTGCGTCGATGTCTCACTCATGAGGAGGCCATCATAGTGCTCAACGATTTCCATACTGGAGCATGTGGTGGTCATTTATCTGGGTTGGAAACAGCCCAGAAGATTTTACAAGCAGGTTACTTCTGGCCCACACTTATCAAATATTGTATCAAATCGGTCAAGAAGTGCCATGCGTGCTAAATTTTTTCTCGGAAGATGAGGGAACATCCCGCTCCTATGTTTCCTATCATCACAGTTGGTCCCTTCACTAAATGGGGGATTGATTACACTACATGCAACCCCCCATCAGCAAGGGGGCACCGCTATATCATCGTAGCTGTCGACTACTTCACTAAGTGGGTCGAAGCTATGCCAACGTTTAAATATGATGGAGAGACTGCAACTCTCTTCTTATTCAACCAGATCATAGCAAGGTTCGGCATCCCAAGAGATATTGTCACTGACCATGGCAGACACTTTCAAAACCAAATGATGACCGAATTAATATCAAATCTTGGGTTACGGCAGGAACATTCGTCACCTTACTACCCCCAAGCCAATGGGTAGGTGGAAGTTGTAAACAAAAATCATAAGACGATTCTACAGTGAACTATCAACTCAGCCAAGTCAAATTGGCATTTGATGTTATACTCGGAATTATGGGCTTACCGAACATCTGTTAAGATTGCAACTGGTTTCTCACCTTTTCAACTCTTTTACGGGCAGGAGGCAGTCTTGCCCATAGAATGTCAAATCCCATCTCTGAAATTGGAAGTATAGTTATTGCCAAACACTTCTCTACTTGAAGAACGGTTAGTATATCTTGAACAACTTGATGAGCAGTGTCACGACGTGACCCTGGTCAACGAGGCTCACAAACACAAGGTCAAGTGTAAATATGATAGGTTCGTTCGTCCTCAGATTTTCTCTAAAGGAAACCTTGTCTTGGTCTACAACCAAGACAAGGACCCCCTAAGGGCAGGAAAGTTTAAACCCATGTGGTTTGGACCCTTCATTATCAAAGAGGTATTAAAAAAGGGCACTTATCATTTGGTTGATTTTGAAGGGAATGTGTTAGCGAAGCCTAGAAATGGGCTCTACCTCAAGAAGTATTACTCATAGATAGGTCACTGTGGGTAACTTTTTGTAACATATGTATAGTCTTTGTACTATTACTTTTTAAGTTTCTTTTAAAGTGTTATGGACGTGTCATTGATGTTATCTTTCATCAAGATGGCAGATGTCAAGTGAGTCGGAAGTGTTCGTTGGGTATGAAGATGGTGCTAGTCAACACACGCGGAGGCTTGCCTCTACAGCCTGGGTAATCTTTACGCTGCAAGGTCATTTGTTATCTTCCGTAGGTATATGCTTAGGTGACACCACAAATAACATCGTCGAGTATAGTGCAGTTATTGAGTTGCTTCATGACACCTTGTCATTGGGTATCTCTCATCTTCGGGTCTATCTCGACGCTCAATTGGTTGTGTCACAGCTAAACAAAGTATATCGGGTTCATGATCCAACTTTACACCGACGATTCCTTAGGGTACATATCTTAGAACAAAACTTTGATTATATTACATATTTTCATGTTCCTAGGAGATTAAACCAAATTACAGATACTCTAGTTAATCAAATTTTAGATTGGCATCTTGCCCACATACAAAAAGAACATGGACATAAACATGTAAATACATTTTTTCACACATAATCCATAAGACACAAAAAATATAAAAACCATATATAAACATTATAAAATCACTAGAGTACATAGATGGACGCAAGCGCCTAAAAAATGGGAATAGTAACGAGTCGTCGGGCTTATGCCATCATAAAATATATACAACAAGGTGCTCGTGGAACATAAAAAGTCTAAAGTTTGTTCAGGGCCTATGGGCCCTATTATAATCATCTACAGCATGAGCTAAACGCCTAAACAATCGGACCCATGTCCAAGGTGCCCCCACAACATGAGGCTTCATGGATGGCGGCAGGTCCTCTACCTCTGCCATCGGGACTGTGCGAGTGAGCGTAGTAATGTTCCGCTCAATTCGCCTAAGGACCCTCTCGGTCTCTCTTGCTAGGAGGTTCCCTGCTACTGCTGCTTCCCCAGCGGCGGCAGCTGCGGCTTCTGGCCATGGGTAACGCCTGTTTCGTGCATAGTCAGCAGGTCGCACAGGTCCCACATCTACATGCAACAAATGTTTACCCATCAAATACTTTGGCATACAAAAAAAAAATGATATATATAACAAAAAATTACATATGCAAACAAAAAAAGATACAAAGGTGGAGACTTACCCATCTCCCCTCACTCCTCACCAGGAGGCACGGGTATCTCTGGATCTCTAAAGAAATCTATCCCTGCATACGGGTAGTCCTCGATAACAGGGATTTGTCATGATATCCAAGCAAAGAAGTCATTGTCGAAGGACTCAATGGTCCTTCCACCACCCTGTCACGGTAGTAACACTGCCCATCTACACACTGCAGGGAAGGAGGCCAAATGTCCTCGTACTACAACCCGAGGACTAAAACTCGGAACTCTCTCAAAAAAGAACGAACACAAGATGGTCCTGAACCCAAAGTTCCTCTGTGTCTACTGTCGGCAATCTGTCAATTGCCTCTTCATGGACTCAAGCAGTTTGGTACTCCAATCAAAAATTTGTGCATTCATGCACTGGATGGCATAGTTCATCTGTGCGCGTGAAGCCTGATGCACAACTGTTGAGCCGGTAATCCGCCCAATCAGTAACAAGATAGTCTGTAGCACTAAGTTGGTAATCTTGTTAATGGGTACCTGGGAACCCACACGTTCGGTCCCAGCCTCACAGTGCTTAGCTATCAACTCCGAGATCTTGCTCGGCCCCGCAAGAAAAGTCTGAAAATTGACTGTTTCCCCTCTTCTTGAGAGGCTAGTCAGAAAGTAAATATCCTCGGTGGTGGGCACCAATGATTTCCCCTCTAGCATAAAGGCCTCTGCATCAGGATGCCAGTAATCAATCAAGGCATTCAATAGCCTTGGTTGTGTGTGCATAAATGGACATAGGAAGAATTTGAGTCAATCGCATTACATTAATACGGCCACAGCATTCGGATCTGCAGCAACCAACTCATTGATTGATTCATGCTCCCTCTCCCTCCACTGGAAATACATCCTGCCAACACAACAACATAAAGGAGGGTCAATACTTTTTTTTTACTTTTTCATCAAAAAGGGGGGTTACACGTGGTCTGTAGAGGTGACAGTCGCGTGTACATGTGGCCTGTCCAAAGACAGCACGCATGTACCTAGGGCCAACCTTTTTAAGGTCGACGCCCACCCAAAAAATAAACTAAATGACTAAATTAAAGTATTGAATAGCTAGATAAGGGAGTTTGTACTTACTTGGTCCAAGCAGAAGTTCGTTTCGTCCACTGTAGCTCCCGGAATCACTATCTTTGGCAAAGGGGGTCTTTTGGCTCCTGAGTCAATTTCCAAATCAGCAATGGTGATAATGACCTGCCAACTTCTATTTATAGACTTTTTGGCCTCTTTTTGTCACTTTTTTGGCCCCCCTTATCAGTTTCTTTATATCAAAAACCATTTAGAGTGATCCAGGAGTTATATGGGAGGGATTTGATTAGGTTTTGGGACAATTTTTTTTTAGTTTCGAAAAAATATTGACGGTC
>CBVK0103568855.1:0-12142 GCA_900067695.1 Picea abies
TCACCAATTCAACAAAATTTGAAACAAACCTTCTTAGAAAATTGATTTTTCCCAGGACAGAATGGACTTCCTTCTTGGATCTCGGAAGTGACATGGTTTGAATAGCTTCCACCCTTATTGAATAAATCCTGACCCCCTCAGCTGATACTATGTGTCCCAACAAATTTCCCTCTTTCATGGAAATCAATGACTTCTTGGGATTTAAGGAAAGGCCAAATTTCCTTCATTTTACGAAGAAACTTTTCAAATGTTCACAATGTTCTTTATCAGACTTAGAGAAAATTGTAATGTCATCCAAATAGATGACCACAAATTTATCCCTTTCCCCTATGAAATCTATTTCCATGTCTCATTGAAAGGTTTCTTCTGTGTTCATCAATCCAAAGGGCATTTTGGCATCAACAAATGTACCCCAGGGAGTGGTGAAGGCTATCTTTTCTCTGTCATCAAGAAAAAAAAAGATTTGATTGTAACCAGAAAATCCATCAATCATGAAAATCTTGGATGCCCTTATTACCCTCTGTAATATGTGTTCCATCTTTGGTAGCGGGTAATTGTCCTTCTTAGAGATTATGTTTAGGTTCTTGAAATCGACACAAAGTCTGATTTCTCTACTCT
The DNA here is from genome assembly GCA_900067695.1 of Picea abies. Taxonomy (NCBI): domain Eukaryota; kingdom Viridiplantae; phylum Streptophyta; class Pinopsida; order Pinales; family Pinaceae; genus Picea; species Picea abies. The sequence goes on from CBVK0103568855.1 coordinate 619, forward strand.
TTTTCCTCACCGGGATCAGGTTGGCACCCATTCAGAAAATCTCAAAGGGACAATGATTTGGTCATCCAACAACTTCTTTACCTCCCTTTCCATAATAGGTAGCATCATAGGATTTATTTATCTTAATTTCTTCCTAAATGGTTTGGCCTCCTCTTTCAATGGGATCTTATGCTCAATGACAACTGTGTCATATGTTTTAAGGTCTTCATAGGTACAGGAAAAAACATCAACAAATTCTCTTAATAACTCAGTATACTCATCCCTTTGTTCCTTCGACAGGCTACTTGACAACTTGAAAAATTTTGGATTCCTCTATGTGCTAATATTGCACTCAACCACATCAACATCATCATTTGATACTTTATGTTCAATTCCACATAATTTTTGTCAAGTAACCTTTCCAGAGGGACCACTCCCTTTGATATGTGATTGCTGGGCAGTTGAACAGTATGATGATCAACAATATTGTTCAGAAAAACATCAGCATGAGGATCTATGTCAGAACTAGGATCTTGATCGATGTGTAATGTAGAAAACTCATCCATAGTTTCTAGGAATCTTTTGATTTCAATATCATCCTCAAACACCTTCCAATTCTTGACATTGTTAGGTATAGAGGGCATGTATTTTACTTTTATATCATACCTGAGATTGGGTGGCAGAGGAACTCTGAAATTTCTTGTTGAAACAGCCAAAGAGTCAGCCATGACATTATCTTCTCTTGGAATAAATGAAATGTTGAAAGCCGAGAAAAAATTGTCAATGAGGTCCCATACTTCATTTCTGTAACTTTTGAGCCGAGTGTGTTTTGCCTAATAAATATTTCTGATCTGATGGACAATCAACTCAGGATCTCCAAACACTGATATCTCTTCAATCCCCATATCTTTTGTAGCCCTCAAACCCAAAACAAGAGCTTCATACTCTACCACAGTATTGGTAGCTTCAAATTCTAACTTGTATGATAGAGATATAATTTCTCGAATAGGTGAAACAAGGACCACCCCAACACCAACACCTTCCCTAGAATAGGCTCCATCAAAGAATATTTTCCAAACAGAGGTAACCAAGGAGAATATTCACAGAGATTAAGGGAATGTTTTCTGATTTCAAGAAGTGGTTCAGGGACATTAGTGAGCTGCAATAAGATGGATCCCAAATCAATATCAAGGAAAAAAATAATATGATTGGTGGGGTCTTCTTCATCAATAATAATATAGGCTAGTTGAGATTCTCTGTATAGTCTTCTATGATCCCCACCAAACACAGGAATAGTAGCATATGTGAGGTCCATCTGCAATGTTCCCCCAAGCTGTTTTATCCAAGATCTTGACAATAACATGCCAAACGTTGGGGAAACATCAACCACTACAATATCCATGACCACATTTTTCATGGGAAGCTGAAACAAGGTGACAACCAGATATTTGATGACCCCAAGACATTGCACCCTCCTTGAATCAAAAGGATACAAGTCATGGTATGCTTTGGTGACTTCCAGTCCTAGTTCCTCCATGACAATTTTGGGCATGAGATTATGAGAGGCTCCTGAATCCATCAGACAATTATGTAGTACCTTATCATGTATGTTCAGTGATGTGTAGAAGTGAGGGGATGAATCATCTCTATCTTCTACCATGGGACCTAAGATGACTGCTGGCTTTTCATCTTGCAAATTAATTGAGTCTATGGGATGATTCGAGGGTTCATGAAACAACAACTTAGATAGGGATCTCCTAAATTCCTCATTCTTGATCATCTCTGAAAGGGGGACAAGAATCCTAATCTTCTGAATTTCATGCTCAAAGTTAAAATAGGAGGGGGGCTTCAAAATTTCTCTTACCTCTGGGATGGGACCTTTGGCTACTAGTGGGAGGTTATGTGTTTCCTTCTCCTTGTTGTTGCCTATTACATCTTCAACATGCTTTTCTTCTCTGGCAGACTGATTAGGAACATCAGGCTTTCCTCCTTTCTTTTTGGACCTGAGGTTGTATATATTTGGGTTGTCACTGGCCTTATCCCCCTTGTTCAACTCATTTAATTGGTTTTCCATGAGAGAATCCTTGTTTCTCAGCTCGTTTAATTAGCTATCCATGAGAGAATTCTCGTATGTTGATTGAGTTAAGTGAAGAGAAGAGGATGTGTCTTCAAGATAGTGAATTTCTGGATCACGGTCTTCTTCCCCTCCACCCTCATCTGTAACAAGGTTGTTTTGAAGAGGGGTCTGGATTTTCTGATCATCCCTATCTATGTTCTGAGGTTCTCTTTGCATAATCCGAGGAGCATTGTTTTTTGGCCTCCTGAAGTTGCCTCTGTTATCAACATTTTGAGAATTTATGTATGTCTTCTTCCATTCTAATTCCAACCTTTCCATTCTAGCTGAAATTCATTTTAGTAACTTGGTTACTTCATCCATTTGAGGGGGGTGGGGGTAGAGGAACTAGAGGTTGAGGCTTCAAATATTCCTCTTCCTCTGTCTCTATCAACCTTATTTCTGAGTTGGTCAAATGCCAATATATTAGACTCTACCTCCAGGGCTCCATCTTGCATATGAGCCAAGGAGGTATCTCTTCTCTCTCTTAACATGAGGTAGAAGTCAGGGTCAAAATCACTAGCATATGTGATTTTGGTAGAGGCTTCTGTAATATTTATCTCAGCAGGGATCTTATTATACATTTTGTTGAATCTTTTGGAGAAGTCAGAGATAGACTCTCCCTCTTCTCTTTTTAGGAACCTGAACTCTGTGATATAATACACAAGGTCCTTTCTATCCCCCCATTGTCTCAAGAAGATATCATCTAAAGCCTCAATCCCATCAATGGATTGAGGGGTCAGGGCCTTGAACGACTTTCTAGCTTCTCCATCAAGACTGTGGACAAAAATCCTCATCCACACATCTTCATAGACTGTGGACAAAAATCCTCATCCACACATCTTCATTTACTATGACATAATTATCAACATAACTATAGAAAGATGAAAGGTGCTCCTTTGCAGTGATATAGCCCTCCCTGTGAACTTAGGCAACTGCTTAAGGTAGCCACTGGATGGGAGGGCATTAAGAGGTTGAGGCAAAATGAGAGGGGTGTATCTGGCAGCTATTATAACGTCCATTTTATTTCTGCGGAGATTATCTCCTACCATTGGAGTGTGAACATAAGGAGAACCAGGAGGGGATGGAAGTCAGAGAGGGGAGGTTGGAGGTGTGATTCTAGGAACAAAGGGAAACAACCGAGGATCTGGAGAAAAGGCCTCAGGGCTCAAGGTAACATAGGTTTCCCTCTCTATCAAAGAAGAAACTTTGACAAGAGGAGGGATGTGAAACTAGGGGAGGGGAAATCAGTAGGAAAAATCCCAAAATTTAAACTTCTAGAAGCTCCAACAGATGGTATAATAGGAACGTGAGAAACAACTACTGGATTTGCTATAGGAGGATGGTGAAAATCATCATAAATACCTAGTTTAGCAGCTGAATTACCCTCCTAGAGTTTCATTAAAACTTTACAATATGAGAGCCTAGCTCAACCATCGACCCTAACAAAATATGAGGAAGACTTCTATATACTTAGACAAAAACTACAGAAGTGTGATCGAGTCTCTGCATTGAAGGCATTACGTCTGCATGCTTCCTCGCAAACTGTTCATGCAATCTCCTATCATAAGTGAGCTCTTGTTAGACACAATCATGCTTCAGGAAGGTTCTACAGCTGAGCTGACTTGCTAACAGTCCTTTCTTGGGATTTCCATTTATGGTTGAAACGATGTTCAACCACCACCAACTAACTTCAATAAATTCTTCATCAAGATCGAGAAGGCCTGAGTCAGCACTATACCTATGGAATTTGCGGCCTCTGCATTCTGCCATCTGGATCTAAGTCGGATGCTTGTGAGGAGGCCTGACAATAGACCTGGAAACTGATGATTTGATTAGCATGCTCGACATGGAATAGTGGACATGGATATGGCCAGGTGGACCATGTGGATGGGAAGAGGAAATCAAGGATAGTGTTGGGGCCACACAAGTGGGAGCTGAGGTGTAATGGGATGGAGGTGATGTGGAGTGAGGTGGCACAAGTGGCGAAGTGGCGGGAGATGAGAAGGGGAGATGCGAAAAATGGGACAGTGAGTGGAGGATAGGTGTGAGGGAGAGAAAGTTATAGGGGATCAAGGGATGTGACGGACAGAGGAAAGAGATAGAGTGGGTGACATCTGTTGGCGGGACAGAGTGACCACTTAGCGACCCAGGGTAGGGCCTTATATGTACATGCGCATATCGGAGCTATGAAAAGTGGTTTGATTCTTCACCACTTTTGGGCCCGATGTGTGTCACTGATTTTCATGTAGCATCTCCACAAAACCATGGTTTCAAACCCAACCCACCCTACAATTTTTATCATGCACGCATGTTGGGGCCCCAATATGATCAATGACCATTGAACTGGAGCACTCAGGTCTCATCCTTCTAGATCTACGTGCCTCTTAGAACAACTTGCCAAATAGTCACATCGACCTCGCCGAACTTAGGATAAGCACCATTTAGTGGGTTTTTATCCCCTTCTTCATGTTTTGTCACCTAGAGGCCAAAACCAAGGGAAAAACACCCCCCTTGCAGAAACATGTGATAACACCATACTTATGTTCCATCAAGTGAGGGAGTGAATATTATTTGGGAAGCTCACTACATTCACATGGAAGGACGCTTCAACATAGAAATGACAGTGGTAGTTATGTAGCAACATTTCAAGTGGTCAAAACTATGACAGAATGTCAACAAGTATATGAGGCCCTGTATGAATTGCACCATTGTGAAACTAAACATTAAGAACCAAGGCATGTAAACCCCTCTTCCTACTCCCAATAGGCCCTGGGAATCCATCTCAATGGAATACATGTGAGGAATCCCTTCAACCAAGAAGGGAAATGACTATGTTTTTGTGGTTGTTGATCGATTTTCCAAGGGAAATGACTATGTTTTTGTGGTTGTTGATCGATTTTCCAAGATGGCGAATATGGTCTTCTGCAAGAAGAGCATCACAACATAGGCCACTTCCATGATATTCTAACACAAATGAGTGTCATTAAATTTTAGGATACCACAAACCATCATCTCACATCATGATAGCTGATTCCTTAAAACATTTTGTTTGAGCCTCTAGTCACGGTTAGACACAAAGATCACCAAATCCATGGCCTTCCACCCCCAAACGGATGGCTAAAGCGAGGTCATCAACATGATAATTGTGCATATATTGCACATGTACAATTCTATCCATCCACACACATGGGATGAGAGTCTTCCCTATGGTGAACCATAGTCCTTTTCATCTTGTGTTGGGATTTCAACCATTGGGTCATGTGGATGTTGCACTACCCCTTGCATCTAGACAAGAAGAATTGTCCCATGCACAAACTGAAGCTGAAAAAGACAACCGGTTCATTGAATAAATTCAGCACATCCACCAACATGTTCATGATATATTTCATATGTCTAATGCCAAGTATAAGAAGTTCCATGATAAACACCAGGTGCTACACAAGTTTCAGGTGGGTGATAATGTTTAGTTGCACTTGTAGAAAGAATGCCCTAGAGGACCCCATTAGAAGCTTTATCCACTCAGCTATGGTTCGTACACCATCACCAAGGATGTGGGTGACAATCCTTTTGATCTCATCATTCCTCCCTTCCTTGGCTTACACCTAGTGTTTAATGTGGACCTCCTTCGACCATACTTTCCACCCTTATTGGACACCTCAGATATAGTAGAAAAATTGACACTGACAGACCTCAACCCTGACTACATGGAATAGGAATCCAATGATCATATTTTGGACACAAAGGTCAAGGGATCTCACCAAGAGAATATTCATGTTTATCATGTTGTCAAAGTGGAGAAACTCCTACACCAAGGAAAGTGGCTCACTCGAGGCCGAATTCAACAAAACGTTCATCAGTTGATGGGGCAGCTCAACGCAATGGATCGATTTATTCTGAAGGAGGGAGGATTGATCCAGTTCAATATCAGTGGCCACCCACCTCTTCCAACTTGCTCACATACAACTTTCATCTTGACAATTACAGTTTACATTAGGGAAAAAAATTTCTAGCTTTTCACATCCTAAACTTCTTGGGTCGTTTTGAGGCCCTAAACAAATGTTTTTTGGCCCTCCACAGGCACACTATAAAAAAATTCAAATCGTCACATCATAATGTGTATTCCTCAAATATACCTATCCAACAGGCTATTGTACACCTAAAATGGCAATCGTATGAAAAAAATATGAGCCTGGGAAATTGATGTACGAACTTACCCCATTGGGGCCCACATGAATTTTGGTGCTTCATTTGCTAGGTTTAGGGTTTTGGATGTCTAGGGTTTTGTTTTTACTTATGGATGCTAAAAATTATTGGAGGCCTCATTGTAATGTGCTCAGATGAATGTGCATATACCACACATCTCTTCCCAAAGATTATCTACCACCATTTGAGCAAGCTTACTTTCATTCTGCACTTTACAATTTCAACATATTTCTTTATTGAATAGAAGTTAAGTTCCACTCTATCTCTGTTATTGTTCTCTATATATCTATGTTACCATTATAGAAATGTGTCTCATTTCGTTCCTCTCATAAATCAAGATCATTGGTATAAGAGTGGTCTTCACTTCATTTGTTTTTCTATGCATGTACCCAACTAGGTCAGGGTAAAAGCAGTTGGGACTCAAACCTATTGAGACTTTGCAAAATCATCCTCGCCAAACCTCAAAACCACCCATGGGGTAACAAAAGAGAGATTATGTGGCTAGATATCTCTTTAAATGCTTGCTTGAGGAATCCCTCTCATGACAAAGGAAAGAGATGATGGATAATTTTGAGAAAAAATTTCGTCGGTTGCCAACATGAGTCACATCTTCCTTAGGTGAAGGCATCGCCCCCTTCAAGGTACAGATCAATTTTGATATTCCCATATTTGAAGTTCAAATAGATGTGGATGTTGTATATAAATGGTTAAACCTTCTAGAAATGCATTTTTCTATCCATAACTTTTCTAATAGAGAAAATACTACATTTATGCTCCTTAAGGTCGTCCCCCATGTCAAATATTGGTGGGAGACTTTCTGTGAGAAAAAGGAAACATAGAGTTCTACATTATTTGTATTCACACCCACTTGGGGTTCCTTCAAGGATGATATTAAGGAATTATACTACACTGTTGGAAGTTATGACGACTTATATACAAGATGGACCACATTGTGGTAGGAAAGAGACCAAATAGTGCTAGAGTTCACCAATGTCTTCCATATCTTGCACACCAATATGGGTATCAAATGCTATGAGCGACATATGGTAATCAAGTACTATGGTGGTATACATAGATAAATCTAGACATAAATGGATTTTCTGAAAAAAAAAATTGTTGGGCACGGCCTATCAATATGTTGTCAAAATCAAGTAGAAGCTTAAACAAAAGAAGTGGAAGTTTGGGTCTGCAAACCCCTCACAACAAAAGCAGGGAAAAGGCAGCCCAAACCACATAAAAAAGGGCAGAGAAAGGATGGACAACCTTAGGAAAACCAATCTAAACTGCAAACAAAAAAGGACAATGGAAAGACAAAGAAAGAAATTGGGAAATGGTGTGATTTCCATAAGAACCCCTAACATAACATTGTTGAATGTCGCTCAAAGAAGTCCTCTGTGGCCAAGGTGAAAGTATATGGATCAGATGCGGACTCAAACTTTGAGTCAAAACTAGAAAAATGGAGATGGATCATTAATGAAGAACCTAGTGCCACCCTTTCTACCACCACCAAGGTCCAGCTTGGTGAACATGATGAACCAAAGGAAGGTGACTGCCTCTTTCACTCATATATGTGGGTCAAGGGTACTCCACTGCACTTCATCATAGATAGAGGTAGCAAGAAGAAAGTCATCTCAACGGAGGTCATCAAGAGGTTGGATCTACTGACAACACCACACCCACATATCTACACCATCAGATGGATCCACCAAGGGAGTTATCTCTGCATCAACCAAAAGTGTCTCCTAGAATACGACATCAAGTCCTTCAAAGATGAGGTATTGTGTGATGTTTCCCCCTTGAAGTTTGTGATGCTATTTTGGGAAAACCTTATTTATTAAAACACCATGTTATATATGAGTCTAGGCCTCATAGTGTTCTTATTACTTTGGATATGAAATTATACAGGATACTGGAAGTAGTTCCATCTACTGTCATTTCCTTGACCTCTTCCAAGCAATGCAGGAAGGTCATCTCACAGAAAGGGAATTTTGTCTTCTTTGTCATTCGAACTCAAAGTGGGCGGAAGGGGCCAACCACATCCTTGGCCTCCGTGAAAGTTCTCTCCATGCAGTAGAAGCAAGTGGATAAGGTCGTGGAAGAATAAAAATACATCTTCTCCTCACCCACTAGGGTAACTCTTAATTTTCAAGTCAAGAACTCAATTGATCTGACCCATGGTGCACTGCTACCCAATGGGCTAGTCTATTGTTTCTCCTTGTCAGAAGATGACTAAATCAAGAACCATATCCAAGAGATGCTTGAAAAGGGGAACATCCTCCCAATCTCATCACCTTATGGAAGCCCAATCATGCTTGTGTAGATGAATTATGGGACCCAATGACTCTACATTTATTATCAGGCCCTAAATAAAATCAAAGTTAGGAAATGGTACCCAATCCCATGAATTGACAATATACTTGATCATTTCAAGGGGGCCAAATACTTTAGTAATATTGATATGAATTCCTCCTACCACCAGGTTCCAATAGAGTATACCAATTTATGGAAGACTTCCTTCAAGTCTAAAGAAGGTGTTTTTGAATGGTTGGTCATGCCCTTTGTCTTAGAAAATTCTCCCACAACTTTCATGAGGATGATGGATTATATCTTGCGGCCTTTCACCAATTATTTTGTGGTGGTTTATTTATAAGACATCCTCATCTTCAACAAGAGTTGGGTCGAACACTTGCAGCATATTCAACAGGTTCTGCACACTCTGTGACAACACAAGCTATATGCAAATTTGGAAAAATTATCCTTCAGAATGAACATGGTCCACTACCTAGGATAAATTGTGGATGATCATGGGGTGCATGTCGATCTAGCTAAGATCTAGATCATCTGTGACTAGCCAGCCCTGTACACACTCACTAATCTTCAAAGCTTCTTAGGCCTTGTCAATTTCTATCGTAGGTTCGTGTTGGGATTCTCCCACATTGCATGGGCCCTTAGCCAAGTGACCAGGGGAGTTGGCAAGGAAAAATTCATGTTGGGCCAGTTGCAACAAAAATCATTCAATGATTTTAAGAAATACTTGTGCTCATCCCCAATGCTCTCATTACCTAACCTACAACAACCTTTTGATATTGAGATAGATGCTTTAGAGTATGTTGTGGGTGCAATTCTAACTCAACATGGAAATCTCATGGTCTATCATAGTGAAACAGTATTAGATACAATCTCTAATTACCCCACTTATGAAAAATAAATGTACTCCATCTTACAAACCTGTCGCTAGTGGAGGAATTGCATTATCAAGAAGGAGACAGTCATCCACACTGATCATAATCCTGTACAGTACATAAAGATACAAGGAAAATTGTATAGCGATCGCTAACAAAAGTGGTCCACATACTTGTAGCAATTCCATCTCAACATTAAGTATAAGATAGGGAAAACTATCCATGTCATTGACTGGTTCAATCAACCTCCAGTTGCAGCACTAACCATGGTGCTACACTCATGTGGACATGAAACCTCTGGGTGGCCCCAACTCTATGAGACATATCCCCACTTCATTACTATCTACCATATGTTGGGACCAAACACAAATGTCACTGATTTTCATCTGTAGTATGAGGTTTTGTACCATCTATTCCATCTCTATGTTCCATCAAATGATTAAGAAAAATTGATTTTGGAAGCTCACTACAATCGGTTGGCAGGACATTTCATCATAAAAAATACAGTGGCAATGTCATATCAACATTTCTATTGGTCGAAACTCCTACAAGATATCAAAAAGTATATAATTTCCTACATGACCTATGCCATTACCAAACCTAAAATTAAGAAACAAGGCATGTACACCCATCTACCTAGTCCCAGGCCCTGGGAATCCATCTCAATGGACTACATGTTGGAACTTCCTTCAACCAAGTAGGTAAATTACTATGTTTTAGTGGTTGTTGATCGATTTTCCAAGATGGCGATTCTGGTCTCCTGCAAGAAGAGCATCACAATAGAGGCCACTGCCAATCTCTTCTTCAAACATGTCTCGATATGTTTAGTCGGTTCCTCACAATATTCTAGTCCAGCCTCTGGTCACAGTTAGAAACCAAGCTCACCAAATCCATGAAATTCCACCCCAAAAAGAATAGCCAAACCGAGGTCGTTAACAAGACGATCATGCATATCTTGCACATGTACAATTCCAAGTATCCTCACACATGGGATGATAGTCTTCCCTATGTTTATCATAGTTACAATAGATCCATACATATCTCAATTTTCCATAGTCCTTTTCAGGTGCGGTTGGGATTTCAACCATTGGATCCCATGCATGTTGCACTACCCCTTGTGTCGACGCAAGAAGAATCCATGATACGCAAATTGAAGTAAAAAAATCCACCTAGATCATTGAATGAATTCAACACATCCACCAACAAGTTCAGGATATTTTGTAGAACTTCAATTCCAAGTACATGTAGCTCAATGATCAACAACGGGTGCCACAAAAGTTTCAGGTGGTAGATAAAGGTTAGTTTTAGTTGTAGAAAGAACACCTTACAGGACCCCATCAAAATCTTCATCCACTCCACTATGGTCCTTACACCATCCTAAGGGTTTGGGTGATAATTATATTGAGCTCAACATTCCTCCCTTTCTTAGATTTCACCCAATGTTTAATGTAGACTTCCTTCAGTCATACTTTCCACACTTATTAGACAACTCCGAGATAAAACAATAGTTGAAACTGAAAGATCTCGACCCTGACTGCATGGAAAAAGAATCCACTAATTATATCATGGACACAAAATTCAAGGGAAATATCCAATAGAATCTTCAACTTTATTGTGTTTTCAAAGCAGGGAAGCTCCTACACCAAGGGAAGCGGCTCACCCGTGGCATTCAATAAAAATTTATTCATCGAATGGGGGAACTCAACAAAATGGAGAACATTGATTTCTAATGAGGGAGGATTGATCTAGGTGGATATTAGTGTCCACCCACCTCTTCCCACTGGATCACAAATAACTTTCATCTTGGTAGTTATCATTTTCATCTTAGAAGTTTTTTTCTATCTTTTCAGGTCCTAAACTTTCGAGGCAACTTTCAAACCTTAAACAATGTTTTTTGGGTCTGCCACAGTCGCATTGTAAACTAAGTTATATTTTTATGCCATAATGTGTATTCCTTGGGTAGAACTTTACAATAGGCTATCGTGCGCCTAAACTAACCATCACATGGAAATGTTACGACCACGAGAAGTTTATGTACCAACTT